>CM054376.1:3390407-3647907 GCA_028858755.1 Ara ararauna
GCTGTGAAGCCTCAGCAGCTCTGCAGCCTAACCCAGGCTTTCAGCAAAGCCACCAGCATCGTTCTTCCTTAGGGCTTTAGCATCAGCTACATAACCTGCCCTGAAAACCTCCAAACTTCTGCTGGGGACCAGGAAATAAACAAGTGTTTATCTTCTTGATGCATAAAGAGGAACAGATTCCAATTCGCTTCTCATCGGCTCTGACAGAAAAGCACCTGCCACTAAATCAAAGCTAAGCAGCCCCAAATAAGCCACGTAGCTCTGTGGTGTAAGAAGCCAACATTTTACACAGCTACTTTGCTAAGCAGAATAAACAACTTTAAATGCTTTACACGAAGCACCTCTGGTGCCCCAAAGGGACCTTTATTTATCAACTGTTGTGTACAAGTCACGAGAGGAGCCCTGCCGCAGTCGTGTTATCGCCACAAGAGACGTGTGTGTGATTTTATTACAGATGCGATACCTTTGAGGCACAGTGTGTGTTTATGTTATTTATCTTTCTCCCCCGTTTACATTCTCTACAATTTCGGTTCAAAAGCACCCAGTGGGGATGCCGAATTTCAAAAGAAAGATCAGTCCTTTTCACTTAAGAGGCATGTCTATTCCGCACAGAGCACACAATACCACAGCAAGGCCTTCTCCGCAGTCAGAGCTTAATTACTCAGGGGACATAAAAGAGAAACACTCACCGAAGACTGCATCTTCTGCAGCTCCTTGAGAACAAATTCCACCTTTTTCTGCGTCGTGAGTGAAGCCAGCAAAGCACCATTGGATCTGCAGGACAGTTTGGCATGATCATAGGTCTCCTTTGCGTTTGTGATTTTCAAGCAGGAGTTGCCAACCAAATGCCAGTTTGTTCCACAGATGTTTTCTAGAGGGGAGAATAAGAGATGCAAGTGACCTTCACAACATATAAAGCACTGAAAGAACCCCTCCACCACAACAAAACCTACAGCCCCATCCCAAACCAGCATGGCTTATTGGCATGCTCACAAGTATCTATGTAGGATAATCCCGGAGGAAAAGGAAAGCTGTTTAGGGGAGCTGAAGTGTGACATCAGCACTTAAGTGATCTGCAGTAGGTGGTCAAAGCACTCGTTTCAACATCAAATAATAAAACCATTGTAGAAGAGCAAGCAGAGGAAAGCAAATGAGTATTTTGCTGATGGTTTAAAGCCATTTATTCAACCACAGTTATCAGGATACCAAGCAACAGAAGAGGGTTGATGGGCTAATCCTGTCGACAGCTTCCAACTTGCAGGATTAATCCCTGTTTCATATTGAGCACAGCCATGCCTGCTACTAAAGAACTCCTTATGCTCTGGGGTTAATTATTTCCCTTACAGAAAACCTGATGGACATATTCAGTGTGAATTTCTGCAGAGCTGATGTCTAGCTCCAACATCTTGGTTTAGATTTAACAGATTGAAAAGCTCTCAAGTGTCAGTTTTTCAGATGGGCTTTTTACACCTATGATCAAGTCACCCCCTTTTCTACAACAAATTAAACAGACCAAGCTCTTTATCTCATTAAAAGATGGTTTTCTCACTCTCATGGCTCTCCTGAGAGACTGCAGAGGGTGAAGAGTGAAGAGCAGCCCTGAGGAGAAGGACATGGGGGTGCTGGGTGAGGAAAAGATCCCCATGACCCAGCTTCAGTGTGCGCTTGAGCCCAGAACCCCCCCCCATGTGCTGGGCTGCACCCCCAGAGCGTGAGCAGCAGCTCAGGGAGGGGATCCTGCCCCTCTGCTGCGCTCTGGGGAGACCCCCCCTGCAGTCCTGATCCAGCTCTGGGGCAGCAGCACAGGAGGGACGCGGAGCTGTTGGAGTGAGTGCAGAGGAGGCCATGGAGATGCTGCGAGGGCTGGAGCAGCTCTGCTCTGGAGCCAGGCTGAGAGAGCTGGGCTGGGGCAGCCTGGACAAGAGAAGGCTCCTGAAGGGGAGACCTTAGAGCAGCTCCAGTGCCTAAAGGGGCTCCAGGAAACCTGGAGAGGGGCTTTGGACAGGGGATGGAGGGACAGGACAGGGGAATGGCTTTAACCTGCCAGAGGGGAGACTGAGATGAGCTCTGAGGCAGAAGCTCTTCCCTGGGAGGGTGCTGAGGCGCTGGCACAGGGTGCCCAGAGAAGCTGTGGCTGCCCCATCCCTGGCAGTGCTCAAGGCCAGGTTGGACACAAGGGCTTGGAGCAAGCTGCTCTATGGAAGGTGTCCCTGCAATGGCAGGGGTTGGAACTCCCTTCCAACAGAAACCACTCTGGGATTCTGGGATTCTCCGAAGTCTCTTCATTTTTTCACTCTTCCAGACTAGCACACACCAGACCCAGCAGAGTTACCACGGGAAGGCTTTCCATGCCCATTAAAAGGTCCTGTTTGGGCTGGGTTTTCCCTTTTCCCTATTCTTTATTAACTTCAAACGTTAATCACTCAAGACGTTACATTTATTTCCCACCTACCGGGGAAAGAAGAGAAAGACTTACTACAGGGGGACTAATACTCTACTCCTATGATCTCCCACTGGAAACACTCTAATAAGAGAACTTTCCTTATACACTTTAGCTGTTACTCAGCTAATTCGTCCAGTATGTGCCATTACGCCTTTGCACAAGTCTACTTGCTAAAATTAAATAGCATGCATTATTAAATCTAATATCTTGCAGAATCCTATTATATCAACAGTCCCACTTTCATCAAATGAAAAGAGAGAGATGAAATACAGCCTTATAATTATACAAATGATCACACTCCTCTTCAGACAATTGGGACTGAAAAATATTCCATCAGGCTTGACTGGAAATAAAGTTTCATATTAAAGCTGATATGATTGAACAACATTATTTACTCCAGCTTAGCACTAAATATTATACATTTGGGGGGGAAAAAACCCAAAAATAATAGTAAAATGCCCCACAACTTTTGGACTGGGTGAATTTGGGGTTTTATTCTTATACAAATACAACCAGTACCTACCTGGTAAAGCGATGCACTCCTGATTCCTAGGTTCCCACTGGCAGTTTTGATCCATGGCACAGCTTTTACAACTTGTCTTTTTGTTACAGTAATAGGCAGGGTTATCCTTAGGGCAATTGTCATAGACAGTAATAGGAACCTACAAGAAACAGCACAGATGAGGCTTTTTCCCATCCAGTTTGTAACAGGCATCCTTACTACATTAAACTTCACAGTTCAGACCTAGAAAGCAACCTATGCATTCAAAAGCTGTGACACTGGGCACAGCCTGTGCTCTGTACACAAGGCATTCCCCCAAGCCACCATTATACATTATCCTTACCAGAGCTTCTGCAAAAGGGTTAAGTTTTTCCTTAAGGAATACTCTACTAATAGCAAACTCAACTGAGGTGCCTTCCTGACAACCACACCATCATGGAACCTCCACCTCTTCCCCTACCCATGGCCATCCTTCCAACATAAGAGTCCCACCAAAAGCCCTTGGACCAACTCGAAACCAGTTTAGAGCTAGAAATAACAAAACAAGGGTCATAATACTAACAGATGGACATCTGCTATTTCCAATTCATTTAAACTACAGAAGAATGAGAGAGACTTTACCTGTTCCTCTGTGCAGTTGTTGTGTATTGAGACGCACTGGTCAGTGCACCATTGGCAGTTGTTTGTATTGGCTGTACAGCTATAGCAGTCTGTAATCTGATCACATTTTTCACTGTCTACAGCTATTAAAGAAAAAAACCTGCATGACCAAAAACAGGCATTTCCTGACAGAGCTCTAAGAACTTGATTACATACAGCAAAAGATACAACCAAACAGTAGTGCCTGTGGATTTCCCGTTATCAGCTACTTGGTAAATCAGATGCTCTCATGTGATTGAACTGATAGAAAAGCACATTCATTTGCAGCATCAATCAGTTTTAGTGCCTGAGGAGCAGTAAAACACCACCACAAAATGCACCAAGATACGTAAGCATGCTCAGTCAGTGCCCATGCAAATGATGCCAGAAGACAATCCACAAGGAAAGCGAACATCTCCCACCATGCTGCAGCAAGCCTGGCCATCAATTACATGGAGCATTTTCATGCAAAGCCTGAACTTTCCATTTCGTCTTTCCAATGGCTTATTGCCTGTGTATCATGAAAATTTACTGTACACTGAGAGCCCATCAAAGCAATGTCTCTTTACATCAATTTCTATTAAATAATTAAAGACTGCCATCTATTTCGGAATCAAGGTTCGTATAATTCAGTTCAAAGCAAGGAATGCATCAGGATAAAGCACTGAGAAGTTATCTAGAAATTATCATAAGGGAGAACACAGGAACTGGACCTTAAAACATTCTTTTTGTATGTCCTTATCCTTATAGTACCATAGAAGGAAAAATAAAGTAACTTTTTAAAGCACTATTCCTGCTGTCTGTCCTGAAAAGCATGGGATAACGCTGCAGGACCCAAATCATCCTCCCTTGCCCCACGGCGCCCATCAGCGAATTGCTGCCTCTCACAAGGCCAGTTCTTGGAGCAAACATCTACAGAGCAATGGTCCAGCTTGATTCCTGACTGATGATGTCTGTTTAGGATGGGAAAGTAAGTACAAGCAGTATGGTAGGAAACAAATCCAATGAGCAAGCAGCTTCAGGAGGAGCGAGAGATGGAAACATATCCACATCGCTGCAGGCACCCGGTCAGAGGAAAGTCTCCCAGGGCATGTATGGAAGCACAACCCCATCACCTTACACTTGGCCTGATAATGGCATACAGGCAGAATTTAGGAAAGGAAAGGACCCTACATGCCTTTTGGAAAGAGAAACATGGCACATACCTGGCTTGGGAGGACAGTCTTCAAAGACCTTCTGCTGCTGCTTTACGGATGCCATTTCCCAGGGGATGCAGTGAGGGGGGACTCTGACCCACACGCATCTGACACCACGACCTGCTCTCACGCAGGCTGTTTCGTTGTCAAAAGCTTCACATTTCTCAGGTGTGTACTTCAGGATGTCACTGAGGAGGAGGCTGTTGAAGCCTCCAAACACATACATGGTGCTAGATAAAACAGAAGGGATAAAAACTCACATCTGTGTTTGTACACCACGCGCTGCTCCTGATCAATGTGATCCAAGGTGTGAGCAAAGTGTATAAATCCAAATAAACAGCTCATGGTCAGGGAAGACACTAAAGGAAAGGTCAGTCAAGTTCCACTATTCCAAAGAACCCACAAAGTCTCAACACAAGGGTGCTGCAACAGGGTCGAACCTATCCGAGGTCATGGACCAACTTTCCCCATCAGGCAAACCTCTGAGTGGCACCTCATCAATGTGACTATACACGAAATGCTGCAGGAATGCAAGATCCTCCTGCAAAGAACGGTGGCAAGAGAAGGAGGAAGGCTAAAAATGAGGGAGATGGTTTCACACCATTAAACCAGCGTGCAGAAACTGTGACAAAACTACTCAGTGTTGTCACATCTCCCTACGCCACTGTGACAAAAGCAGTTACTTTCATGGCTGTCAGAGCAAAGAGTCATTGTGTCAACCAAAAGAAAAACCAAAACACCACCAAACCCCAACACCAAATAATATTCAAGGGAGGGGGAAGATGGTTTTTTTTAAGCCTTCTTTAATATCGCAACTGCTTCAGGCAAAACATCAAATCTCATTAGTTACACAAAAATGCCACCCAAAAAGCCTCTGCACATCCATGTTTGTAAAATACACATTTAAAAGAGAGTGAAAAAGAGTCTGTGTAACTGAAAAGAAAGGGGTTGGCTGAATAATAAGTATTTATTAATATGATTTCCATCCTATTTTCGGATGAAAAGAACTGATGCAAAGGCTTAGCTGTCCTTCGTGGAAGTAAATGTACGGCTGGTATTCATATACCGAAACAAGGAGGTATTGAGTGAGTTTTCAGAAGCAAAGAGAGTATCTAGAAGCAAGCCCTCTTTTCCAAGGCAGTAACAGTTATCTGCCTGGCTTAAACTGAGCTTTAAATAATGTTAGTGATTTACAGAAAGTATCCTCAAAGGATAAAGGAACCAGAACGAAAGACTCCCACGAAATATCACTCCTCAAGCTTGGTTCCACAGACTCAAACACAATAACAGATGTTCAGCTGAAAGCACAGATATTATTACAGCGATGTAATGCTTAACAACAGAAATCTCACCTATCATTTCACCTAAATACTGTACCTCCCATGAATGTAAAGAAGAATCACACAGGATAAGCTATGTAAAGTGAAATGAGGACAGATTTAGAAAGCATGAGGGAAGATAAAAGTTGTCACTGCAGCTAATATAGAAATATGAAATAAATGAAATCACAAAATTATGAGATAAATAAGGAATAGAAATATGGAAAAACCCCACAGATTTTAGAAAGAACCGAGCTGAAACAATTTAGCCCATTGAAGGACTGACAGGAACAGGTAGATACTAAAGACATAACAAGAGTGAAGATCTGGGAGCTTCCAGAGGTTTGCAGCAGATCTCAAGCCCCCCGTCTCAGTGCTACTGATCTACATGCATACAGTTACTGAGGTATGAAAAATGCCAACAGCTCACAGCTTGTTCTCAGCCTTACCTGTTGTACAGCACAGCAGAATGTCCAAACCTGTTCACATCGTGATGGAGACCCGGGCGAGGAAGGACATGCCACCGATCACATGCTAGGATGAAATAAAAGCTCATGTCAGAACAGTTTCTCAGGATAAGTCGTGACTCAACTCATGTAGTACATTTCTTCCTGAAAGATCCCAGAACGCTCGGGATCTTCTGCACTTGGGTCACGACAACCCCATGGAACACTCCAGGCTTGGGGAAGAGTGGCTGGAAAGCTGCTCATGGAAAAGGACCTGGGGGTGTTGGTTAACAGCGGCTGAACATGAGCAGCTTGTGCCCAAGCAGCCAAGAAGCCAACAGCATCCTGACCTGCATCAGCACCAGTGCAGCAGCAGGACCAGGGCAGGGATTGTGCCCCTGCACTGGGCACTGGTGAGGCTGTACCTCGAATCCTGTGTTCGGCTCTGGGCCCCTCACTACAAGAGAGACATTGAGGTGCTGGAGTGGGGCCAGAGAAGGGCATTGGAGCTGGAGCAGGGCCTGGAGCACAGTGTGATCTGGAATGGCTGAGGGACCTGGGGGGTTCAGTCTGGAGAAGAGAAGGCTCAGGGGGGACCTGATGGCTCCCTACAACTGCCTGAGAGGAGGATGGAACCAGGAGGGGGCTGCGCTCTGCTCCCAAGGAACAAGGGATGGGACAAGAGGAAACAGCCTCAAGCTGCACCAGGGCAGGGTTAGATGAAGCTGAGGGACAATTCCTTCCCCAGAGGGTGCTCAGGCATTGGAACAGGCTGCCCAGGGCAGGGCTGCAGTCACCGTCCCTGCAAGGGTTCACACACTGTGGAGACGAGGTCTCAGTGCCATGGGTTAGAGGTGGCCTCGGCGGTGCTGGGAACAGTTGGACTGGATGAGCTTATAGGGCTTTTCCAACCAATGATTCTACAATTCTACTTTAATACCTATAGAGAAACCATTTCACCCACCACCAAAGAGTGAATCAGTAGACAGAAGCTCTGCATTATCTTCCTTCGCAAGGCAGAATACTCAGTCCTCACCCCAGCTGCCACAGTGTGACAAGAAGGGATGGATGCAAAGGCTCTGCTCCATCATCTAAACACCTCATCAAAGAGAAGTTCCAGGACACTGTGATGAAGGGGTTATTAGCTTTTTGGCAATCGCGTGTAATCAAACAGCATTGGCTTGAGCTGCTTTTTCTCCTTTACTAGTGGAATTTTTCACTGTGTAACAAGTTCAGGTTCTATCTGTTGCTATGTGAATTAGTTGCAGTTTTGCCCCAAATCAGCATCACCGAGAACAGACTTATCTGGTTTATTTTTTTTCCTTTTCCATTGCAATTATGTTCCTAGAGGGCAGAGATCCATGTTTTTCAAAATATTCTTCTCTCATCATAGCTTTAGGATTTGTGGTTGTTTTTCTCTTCTAACAGAATGTGAGATTATTCCACCTTTTCCTATTAGCATAACATTTCTAAGCTCTGCTTTATTTTTTACTCGGTTTCTCAGGTAATTTCTTCCTTTAGGCAGCAAGGCAAAAGAAACAACCTAAGAAACATATAAGCCACTGAGCAATCAAAAGAACAAAAGCAGAAGTCAGTCCAATTCTGATCGCTTAAACTTTGGACAGGGCATGGGATCACCCCAGAGGCAGCTGTATGCAATTTATGCAATTCAAATAGAAAAGGCAATCTGCTGTAAAGATCTGCAGAGCCCTCAAATACTCCAAAGATTCTTTAATAGAACCATGGAATCAAAGACTGGTTTGGGTTGGAAAGGACCTTAAGATCATGCAGGTCCAACCCCCCCAACAAAGGGCAGGGATGCCCCACACTAGACCATGTCACCCAAGGCTCTGTCCAACCTGGCCTTGATCGCTACCAGGGATGGAGCATTTACCACTATTTTTGGCAACCCATTCCAGTGCCTCAGCACCCTCACAGGGAAGAACTTCTTCCTTATATCTAACCTGAACTTCCTGTTTCAGTTTGAACTCATCACCCCTTGTCCTATAGCTGCAGTCCACGACGAAGAGATAAATACAAGGTGAAACTGTTGGGCCACGGACCAAACCTGTAAACTGAAGAGCCCCCTAAACCCAAACTAGTACATAGAGAGGGCAAAGGAAAACAACCTCCTTCATTTTTGTCCCAGTTTAACTGGAGAACTGTTGGGTAAAACAACTGACCCCAACCCCTGATCCAGCAGAATCTTCTATTCAAGAGGGCTGATAAATAAAGACAACAGAACCCAGTTGGCTGGATTTAATACAAATTGTGATGTTGAACTACACTTTTAGACGTCATTTGCTCCTTTTTCAAAGAGTCAAACTGAGCCCAGCATCACTCCTGACACAAACACGCCTGGTTCCAATTTTTAACAAGAGACCCAAGCAAAATTGGACAGCAATTTGCAATTTTATATCCATCAAGTTGTGAGTTATGTGAGGCCAAGAAACATATTTTTCTAGATTAATAAAAGGCCTGGAATGTTTTCCTTTCTAAGCTTCTTCCCCATCTTTAACTAAAGCTCAAGTACTGGAAAAAATGAACAAGTCTGAAAGTGCAAAGAATCCTCTCCTTCCTGACTAATGGGTTAAGCCAAGCCTAAACCTTAAAATGCCCAGGATTTATTAAATATGCTGTTCAAACAGAACACATCTGCTAAAGAAATATCCAGTTTGTCACCACAACTGAATTTTTGATGTGGTAAACAGAAAAGTTTTAATTTCCCTCCTCTGGGGAGAAAAGATCATTACACAAGTGTGGCCACTACGTGAATATTTCATGCTGAGGTTGAAAAAAAGAAAACAACATAAAGCAAAAACTTGTTAAGAAATAAGAAAGAATGGTTATTTAACCCACAGTAACTGCATTTTGAAGTTATCTGAACATTCTGCCTCTGAACTATCTGCTCATAGAGTCCCAGACTGGGTTGTGTTGGAAGGGACCTTAAAGCTCCTCCAGCTCCAACCCCTGCCATGGGCAGGGACACCTTCCACTACAGCAGCTTGCTCCAAGCCCCTGTGTCCAACCTGGCCTTGAGCACTGCCAGGGATGGGGCAGCCACAGCTTCTCTGGGCACCCTGTGCCAGCGCCTCAGCACCCTCCCAGGGAACAGCTTCTGCCTCAGAGCTCACCTCAGTCTCCCCTCTGGCAGGTTAAAGCCATTCCCCTGTCCTGTCCCTCCATCCCTTGGCCAAAGCCCCTCTCCAGGTTTCCTGCAGCCCCTTTAGGCACTGGAGCTGCTCTAAGGTCTCCCCTTCAGGAGCCTTCTCTTGTCCAGGCTGCCCCAGCCCAGCTCTCTCAGCCTGGCTCCAGAGCAGAGCTGCTCCAGCCCTCGCAGCATCTCGTGGCCTCCTCTGGACTCTCTCCAGCAGCTCCACGTCCCTGCAGGTCACAGGACAGCAGTGCACATGGCTGGGTGAAAGGGAGCTTCTCTTCCACCTTCTTTTATATAATTTCAACTCTTTTTTTCCTTCTTCTTCAAAGCACCTCCTCTGAACACCAAATTCACAAATAAATGCTGCCCTCTTCTGGCTTTTCAAACTCACTGAACCCAATTCTTCCAAATAAAATCTAATCGTTCGGCTTTATTGTTTAAGAGCACTTATGGGGATATTTGAGCTTATAAAACAAATGGACATTACAAACAGCAAAGCCAAACAAGTCAGCCAGGCTGCAGTTAAAACAAGAGTGTGCACTGTACAAGTGGAGTTTCAGCAGGGTCCGGTGCTTGTAACTGTCCTAACAGCCTGCATTTTTGATAAATCACTGATTAAAACACACTTAAAGCATCAGGATAGCTTTATGGCTGAGATGGTAGAACAATATGCTTACCATTTAAGAAATAACTTTCAATGCCCAAGGTTGGGTATGAACATTTGACCAAATAACTGCTGCTGTATTTGCCTAGAAATCACTGCACCAGCTCATATGCTCGGTAATGTGCAGCGAGGTAAATGAGCCTCTCCTCATTACACATTCTTCTGCAGCACTCTTAGTAGCATTTGGTATAATATACCCAGCATGGAAATCAGTCGATGACAGCTCCTTTTGTATATCCAAGATGCTTTTTATTATTATGATCATTTTTGCAACAACTTACCAATATCATATGCCATAAAATCTGAAGAGAAGCACTTTGCACCATGGCTCATGGAGGTGTCGTTGTGCGTGTTTCCTCCAAACACCAGCATGGTTCCACTCACTATCACAGCCGTGTGCAAGTAGCGAAAAAATCTGCTGTCTTTAAGAATAGTCCTTCAAAAATAAGAGCATAGGTATCAATAACACTGATTAGTAGCTGGAAAAGACAATCCATACCTCTAAGTTAAAGAAGGTTTAGGGGATCAAAGAGGAGTGCGGGGACAGTATTCAACAACTTAGTGTCCATGCTGTTTAATTCCTCCTGTTATTTCATTCTCTCATCTTCCCATCTGCTTGCCAATTTATAGGAGAAATACATGGAGGAAAGCCTCTTTCCAAAGCTATGGAGCTGAAGTTCATCAATTCCTTCCCTAGGGATTGCCAGGTTTTCACACTACCTGGGTTTTTGAGCATAACCAGCAAAACCTGCTGATACAGGCACTGCCTGGGAACAGTACAGTGATTTCACAGTAAGCATGAAATACTCATAGTAAATATTAAATAGTCATACAAATATCACAGTAACTCTACTTTTAGAGTAACCAAAAGAATGCTTTCACACTGGGCATCATCTGTTGCTCAAAAGTAAAATAAACCTCCTATTTTAAGGAAATATGTGCAGTTGCTGACAAGCTTAATACCTGCAAAACTCAAGGCCTCATCCATGACTAAATCATGGGGAGCATTAATCACACTTGCTGCTTGCATCACCTTTACTCAGCTTGATTAACCGCACTGAATACAGAGCGTCACCCTCTGTGGAATTCCCCTGCTACCTTGAGAGGGTGGGATTGCAGGGAAACCCTGATGTGGCCACATCCATACCCTCATAGAATCACAGAATAGTTCAGGTTGGAAGGGACCTCTAAAGCTCATCCAGTTCCAACCCCCTGCCACAGGCAGGGACACCTTCCATAGAGCAGCTTGCTCCAAGCCCCTGGGTCCAACCTGGCCTTGAGCACTGCCAGGGATGGGGCAGCCACAGCTTCTCTGGGCACCCTGTGCCAGCGCCTCAGCACCCTCGCAAGACTGACAAAATAAAGGAAGTTGATGCTGCAGTGGTTGAGGAGAATATTGTCACATTTGTGATAATTCTCTGCCTATTCAGCCATATTTGTCTGCTCATTGCTGAAGGAGAGGACTGAATGAACCACAAAAGGAAGCGTGGCTATAACTGGATGTAGAAAGGAGCAGAAAGGAAGGGTTTTGGCAATTAGTCACTAGTTACTTTACCCATGGCATAGATTCACAGTTGTTGCAGAAGTACAGGCTATTTTTAAGTCTCACAAAAGAGACATGGTCACTCTAATTTACACGTGTGAAGGTTCAAAATACAGCTCCCATGCTCAAAATTCAGTCTCCTTTTTGCCAGGAGCATTTAAAAACAACGTTCAAAAGAAGTCCAAATTGAGGAAAACGCATTTCACCTCCGTAGCTCAAAGCTGTGAAGTTTTGCTGTAGGTTTTTAACAAAACTCACCTTTGGGCAGAAATAAATCACTGCAGATTTCAGCTTCAGAAATGAACATTTTGAGCAGTTACAGAGCCAGGAGAAAATGGGGTTACAGTAGATATTCTTTTGCAGATTTAACTGTGGAATGAAGTATCACTCACTTGACTGCAGCAGCCACACTCATCTGCACAGTCTCTACTGCTGACAAGAAAATCCCAGCCAGTAGTTTTTCTTTTCATCTTCAATGCAACAATAGATTAAAATGGATTTCTCAGCTCATTCACAGCCTTGATTATATGTGATTACATGATTCCCTATTCATAAAGGGACATGACAATCACAGATAGAAGAGCACAGTATCTATCTTGAATGCAGATAACTGTACTACTGCAACCTTATCCAATACCCCATCCCCTTGTCCACGACAAACATGGATGATGGGTAGTTTACAGGAAGGAGAACTACTTACCACATACGGGTATCAACTTCATATTTGTACAAGTCATCTGCTAGCCTGTATTTGTTGGCACTGAATGCTTTGTAACCTCCATGGATATAAATGGATCTTGTATGTGTGTCATAAACACTACTGTGACCATACCCTCCTTGCACCAAAGCTCCACTCGTCTGTAAAATGCTCCATGTATTTGTGGCTGAGAAATGAAAAAGGTGATAGAATACGGTTAATTCATCCCCATTAATAAGATCTTACCAACAAATCTCACTGTGGAACAAACTGGGTTTTCTCTTGACTCAGATCTAGACACTGCCTCTATCACTTCATACCCAGAAATATCCTCCTTCAAGGAGTTCGTTGTCAAGAACTATTGTCAAGTATCTTTAATTAGAGCAGAAATACCTCTTCTACAGTCATTTATTACATTCTTTTCAGACAAGCTAAGTAAAAACGAGAGGAAAAAATGCAGAAATAATACATTGCATTTCAATGACAGGAAAATGGCTTGATTTGGAATAGTACCCAAGAGCACTTTTATTTTATATCTACACATATATAAAGCCAGGCAGCACTGAAGACAAGGATGTCTGCAAAGAACACTGCAGCTAAAAACTAATATGTGATTAATGGTCCTATATCTCACTCACTAAAATAACATTGGTTTGAAGCACTCTAGACATAATATAATGGCAACTGAAACAAAAATGTCAAATTACATATCAAATCTCTGGAGCAAGTGTAGAATGAAACCCTCACACACGTGTCCCAACTCCAGGAAAGATCAGGCACACAAAAGGCAAAGGAATTAAACAGCCTACAATGTCACATATGGGAAAACCAAATCACTACCCCACACATCCTGGTTTTCTCCAGAGGAGGAGAACTCACTCAAGTGGACACCAGTGGACTCCAGTAGAACCTCTGGATCAGGATGACCAAAGGACAGAGATAACAGGTCCAATGGGCAGGTAGGGCCACTATTTCTGGCAATAACCCATACATTCCTGTTGGGAACATCCAGTGCTTAACTGTGTTCTCTTGCAAGTAGAGCAGGGGACATGCCTCCTGAGTGACATTCCAGAGCAGCTAAGTCAGGCACAAGCTCAGTTCATCTGGAGAGCTTCCTACACTTTTCCACTGGCAATAGCAGGAACCTTTGGACCCTAAAATCAGTGCCTCAGCACCTTCACAGGGAAGAACTTCTGCCTAAGATGGCATCTCAATCTCCTCTCTGTCAGTTTAAAGCCATTTCCCCTTGTCCTACTGGTACATGCCCTCTCTAGGTAAAACAATCTAAAAGTCTAAATCCTTCATACATAAACCACAAAGTCAAGACTAACTCTGGATCCAGCCGTACCTCTCTGAGAAGACATTTAGAACACAAAGGGGTCCCTTCTGAACCTCATGACTCAACAGGAGTTGAGCTACATTATTTAGTTCCCATGGAATCTCGCTAAATCACTGCCGCATTTCACATCAAACTTCGTTAAATCACTGTTCTGTATCAATAAACATCTTGCTGCTTCTCTCTTATGAGACAAGAGAGAATCCAACCATGACAGGGCCCCACTCACTCAGGTTGTACTCCTGGACGTTGCTGATATACCCATAAAGAGGGCAGTGCCCAAAGATGACGAGCATGACCGCGCTGTCGCCTGGCCCGGTGATGATGTGAGCTGAGTGGCCAACAACCGCGTACTGCTCCTTGGCTTGAGGCGTCACCTGAGCCCAGGTCTGGGTGGGAATGTGGAACACCCACAGCTGGCTGGTCACGTTGCCTGTCGCATCTATTTTTCCACCATACATGTAGATATCATCCTGAAAGAAAGTAGATTCAACATTTAACATGAAAGCAGTGAGTTTGGCATTAAGGAAACAGCTCAACTTGGTAATACACCAATACTAAAGTCGTTATCCTTTATCTTCTCTCAGCATAAGTTTTTCTCCTCTCTCAAAGAGAAACATACCTCCTTCACCAGTCACATTTTATAGGGTAGCACCCACAACTGCCAGGGTTTGTACTCAAATCTGTAATGTCAGAATACCTAAAACATACACAATTCACTCAATATCAGGGTACGGAGAGGAAAGGTGTGTGGGGCAGGACTGGTCTTCAGGTAACAGACAGAAAAGCAATGGTTGGGAAAGACCTTTAAGCTCATCCAGTCCAACCATTCCCAGCACCGCCAAGACCACCACTAACCCATGGCACTGAGACCTCGTCTCCACAGTATGTGAACACTTGCAGGGACGGTGACTGCAGCCCTGCCCTGGGCAGTTCCAATGCCTGAGCACCCTCTGGGGAAGGAATTGTTCCTCAGCTCCATCTAAACCTGCCCTGGTGCAGCTTGAGGCCGTTTCCTCTTGTCCCATCCCTTGTTCCTTGGGAGCAGAGCACAGCCCCCTCCTGGCTCCATCCTCCTCTCAGGCACTTGTAGGGAGCCATCAGGTCCCCCCCCTGAGCCTTCTCCATCTGAACCCCCCAGGTCCCTCAGCCCTTCCCCATCACACTGTGCTCCAGGCCCTGCTCCAGCTCCATTGCCCTTCTCTGGCCCCACTCCAGCACCTCAATGTCTCTCTTGCAGTGAGGGGCCCAGAGCTGAACACAGGATTCGAGGTGCAGCCTCACCAGTGCCGAGTGAAGGGGCACAACCACTGCCCTGGCCCTGCTGCTGCACTGGTGCTGATGCAGGTCAGGCTATACAGTGGAGCCTGGAGAATAATTCAGCTGATCAAAAGCAGGGAAGATGCGCCTACTTTGGGGTGAGCTGAATTGCTCTTTGGATTTCGCTACCTATCCTGACTAGGCCTGTTTTCACTATAAATGGAGCACAGAGGCTCCCAAAGGCACTCAAAGTTAGCACCTTAAGTCAGCCTGAAGCCTCCCACAGTCTGAAGCCACAGCGAATGCAAACAGCAGAAGATAGCTGGTAAGAAAGGCAGTTATGATGGAAATGCCTGTGTATGTAACATTAAAAGTACTTTGTCTTCCAAGTCCAAGTTAACGTACTGACAAAAAATGAGCACCCTTTGCAAAGAAGGGAGCCAGGATAGTTAGACAGGGTTTCATTAAACATCCTGTAAAAGCTAAGATCCAAAACCTTATGCAGTTTCCTTCGCGAGGTTCCCCAGGCATCTCAGAATCCACCATGAATCCACCAAAGTGTGTAGTGGACCATCCTCTCCCTATGGACAAGGTGGCAACCTTGGGAAAGGAAATCCTCTATTATGGCTGGTGCTTCTTGGGAAATTCCTGAGAACTACTGCCCATCACTGGTGATAAACCACTCACCATACCCTACTTTTGAACAGTTATTGGGGGATTGTGTATTGAGCCCTCCCAGGTAGGGATTTCCATCCTCCCAGGCTGTTCAAGTGTTCTGTTTGTGAGCAATGCTGCCTGGAGTTGTTTCAAGTGTTTCTAATTATGCTCTACATAGGCTTGCAGTGTGATGAGCTAATTAACATTTCAAAACCAAAGGTCAGTAAAGGATTAGCTCATTTCCTTCTCAAAGACCTTGCCATCCTGCTCTCACACGGCCTGCACCCACAGCAAGGCATGCAGGTGAGAAACCAGGTGAGAAACAGGCAAAGCCACCTGTTTCAGATGCTGGATTCAGATTCATGGGTCTAATGCAGAAGCAAAGCAGGCTCCAAAACTCCCTAATTCACCAGCTCTGATTGGGTGCCTTGGACAACAGAGCTCATGAATATATTTATGTGGTCTACACAAAAGGCAGATGGGGAACCAGCTGAACTCCAGCAGACTCCAGCCATCAGGCATGTCTTGTAAGCACAGACAGCAAGAAGGAAATAATGCGCTCACTGACCTCAGTCAGCCTTAAAATCTCTGAGAAAAGGGCAAAGAAGCAACCCACAGCAAAAGCACTCCAGAATTCCACTGACACCAGCACAAGGATTCCCTGGAGTACAAGTATACGCAGGACCAACCATGGACAAGCCTTTGAACGAGAAATGCTTCTCCCAGAGCAAAACTGATTTGTTCAAAGGGGTGGCCAGAAGAAGGGAAAATCAGCTGGGAAGGGAGGCTGCAGCACTGAACTTACCTCGTGTAATGCCAGGGAATGACCGTATCTCATCTCTACTGAGTTCACAGTGTTGGCCAGTGGGAGCCACTCTTCAGAAATCAGATCATACCTGTATAATACAAACTGAATTCATCTTCTGAGAAGCACTGAAGTTGAGAAAATGACTGCTTGTGGGTATGCTAATGCACTGTCTATTAAGCTATGACTTAACTTGCACACCATGGTCCGCCCAGAACAGCAGAACAACTTTAAGCTCAGATAAGTTCCAACTACTTGATTAAATAAAACCTGCCCCTGTTTAAAAGGCACTTTTTAATTATGTCTTTGTCATTCAAGTGTATTTTTCCTGTGCACTTGAAACAAGATAAACCCTCTGCCCTGAAAATGGCCTGTGGCTTTTGAGATAAAAGAATGAACTATGCTCGCCAGGCTGACAGCCTTAGAAGATAAAATCACCTCGGAGAGAGCATTCAATGAAGCCACAGGGTATATACTGAAAACTCAGGCATGGCTTTGAAAGAGTAAATAGCGGATGTAATCAGCAACTAAGGGTGCACTGTGGATGTAATTCTATAACTAAGGGTGCCTTTTCAGGTCCTCTTTAACCTCCCCTACAGGAACTATAACCTCTGGACCTGAGTACAGGACACACAGCTCATGTTTGGGCCCATGAAAGTGAGGTATGCAGGTACCCTTGATAAAGAACTCCAGCTTTTGCCTAAATCTGCCCAAATACCATCAAGCACAAGAGGAAACTGAAATGTTTGGGGTTTTTTTTCCGTTGGGTTGTTTGCTTTTATATTTAATGAGGGATTGCCATTTGTTAGCTTAGTTACTGTTAAATCTCCTAATTGCGCAAATGTCATCATCCTAAATGTCACTTCCCTGTTTGGCATCCCAACCATTACTGATAAACATCCATAGTAAGCAGTATGTATTAATAAAGGAACCAAGCACTCAAGTCACACAGATATAAGGAAGGGCTAATAACACTGAAGCAGACCTACCCTCTTTGAACACAAGGCCAGATATAGTTGAGGAGCCAGCCTCGAAATCCACAGTGAACAGTTAAATGCTGTCAGAAGCCAATGAATCAAAGATTCACTGCACATCAGGAACCTCATACCTTTCCTTTTCCACAATTAGCACCCTTTAGAAGCATTTTCCCACACCTCAAACGTGAATCCAAGTTTTTATTAGGGCTGTTTTCCCCTGGAGATGAAGCGCAGCCTAAAGCACCGCATGTCAGATGGCATCTGCTAAAAATAATCCTCATATCTGAGTTCCTCCACTTAGACTTTATTATCTACGTTTATACTCACGCTAAAACCTTCTGAGAGTCAGAATGATTGAAGACATAGCCTCCAACAATCCACATTTTATTGTCATGGATGACTGTTTTGTGAGATGCTCTAGGAAGTTTAGGAAGAGAATATTCCTCCCGGGTCCAAAACGACTGGTTTGCAGGAACAGGGACTGAACAGCCAGGACCTGGGAAAACAAGGGTTTTAAGTTAAGTTGATTCCTTTCAAAGCCTGTGTTTAGCTAATGGTCAATACCCTGCACCACAGGTGACAAACAGGTAATAGAGCTCAGTTCTCCCCTCCTGTGATTTGAAGGAGCATGATGCATACCCCTTCCCCCTCCACACTAATTGGGTATCTTCAGCACTTTCCTATCTCCCATGTGCCCACCACAAAAGCCCCAACACAGCTTGCAAAAGCTTCAGAAGAGCTGCTCTGCAGCATGCCGTAAAAACCCAAGGGTCTAGAACTGTCTTCCCCTCTTTTCATTCCTTCCCTTCCCAGTTATGAATTGTTCACTTCTTTTTTCCTGTATTTCTGCTGCTCTTAAAACCATCTTCCTCACTGCCAGGCAGCTCCCTGTGACCTGCCCATGCTGTCAGTGAACAGCCAGACTCCAGAAAAGCATCAGCAGGCACTACACTGCATAAAAGGAAGGCCACCAGAAATGCTGCGAGGGCTGGAGCAGCTCTGCTCTGGAGCCAGGCTGAGAGAGCTGGGCTGGGGCAGCCTGGACAAGAGAAGGCTCCTGAAGGGGAGACCTTAGAGCAGCTCCAGTGCCTAAAGGGGCTGCAGGAAATCTGGAGAGGGGCTTTGGACAAGGGATGGAGGGACAGGACAGGGGGAATGGCTTTAACCTGCCAGAGGGGAGACTGAGATGAGCTCTGAGGCAGAAGCTCTTCCCTGGGACGGTGCTGAGGCGCTGGCACAGGGTGCTCAGAGAAGCTGTGGCTGCCCCATCCCTGGCAGTGTTCAAGGCCAGGTTGGACACAGGGGCTTGGAGCAAGCTGCTCTATGGAAGGTGTCCCTGCCCATGGCAGGGGTTGGAGCTGGAGGAGCTTTAAGTTCATTTCAAACACAAACCATTCTGTGATCTTCCCACCACCTGCTCTTTTATAAAGCTCCATCTGATTCATCATATCCACATTTCTATCCTAAAGGCTCTCACACTTACTATTCCCACCTCATTTATTCCTTAACACTTCTGGATGCCTCTGGCTGTTTCTTTACACCCTTCCATGTTCGGTGATACCCTCCAGCCTTTCAGTTTTCCAGGGCTGGCAGAGAGATGAGCTTTAAGGACCCTTCCATCCCAAACTAGTCTGTGATTCTATGATAAGGGAATGTGGTCTTCCAGCTGAGTACAAGCCCTGAAGAACACTTGTGGCTGGTTTTACATCCAAGAGGCAGACATGCTAACCTCAGTACTGTGTGCATTCTCCTCAGGATGCTCATTTTGGTAACCTGGATTCTTTCCACGGTGCCTAACACACTGCCAGTTTCTGCAGCACAGCTCAGTGGTGGTAGGAGGTGCTGCCAGCGCTGAAGCCGACTGCATTTCATACAAGACTAATTCGTGCATATCAGGATATCTTTGCAAAGGGAATATGTAAGTTTGGTCCAAATCGTTGCTAAGATAGAGCTGACCAGCACAGCCGACACGAAAAGGCATTTTGTGTGTTCAAACAGGTTAATGCTGGTAGCAGGCTCAAATCTGCTTTAGGTACACAGGAACAAGGTTTAAAGCTTTTATCTAATGCCCACACACAACCGGATGGTACTTTTAAAAGTACCAACCTGTAATAGCTGCTTTTAAAAGCACTTGATACAAATCAAGTACGATCTTTTGGTACAGAAACAGAGATACTCTGCTTCTAGCAAAAATGTTAATACATGTCCAGCAGAACACTCCTAAACACTCCCAAATAAACTGGAAGAGCATAGAAAAGGCATCAGACGTTGATCAGGAGACTCACCTTGCCAGCCTGCAGAGCACAAACACGCCTTGGTATCACTGAAGTTGCAGTGTCCTCTCTCGGGTGCCCCACAGTCATCTGTGCAGTAGGGAATATCACAAGCTTCTCCCTTCCAGTATTTGGCACATTCACATTCCAGAGCATTGCTGCTGTTATTGAGTTTGCACTCCCCTCGGCCCGAGCAATTATTGGGGCACATATTGAAACTGCAGACATCAGGGAAAGGAGGATTGTCAGTAATGAAACAGATTCCCAAGCTGTTCCTTTTATTAATGAATATAATACAGAAGTTAATACAGCTGTGTGTTAACGTACAAACCCACAAGAGCTCCTCATCTAGAACCTGATGTCATGGACCTGCAGGGATTTGTTGCCTACCATCTATAGAGCTCCTCACTTTATGAGTTAAACTTACAACTCCTCTGAAACAAATATCAATATTGCTAGCCATTGGTAATGCAAATGAATTGCCTTAAAACACCCAACAGTAAGCGAGGAGTTTAATCAGTGCATAAGGCTTTTGTGGTGTCTATGCAATTTATACTTAAACGACTCACAAGTAGGTGCTATTCTGAGACCAGCTTAGTAAGAGAACACACTTCAGATGAATCCCAAGCTGAAGATGGGCCTGTTTTGCATCATTTCTAATTATACAGTATCTGTAAAGTAGCAGGGCAACACCAGACACATCCTCAGTGAAGATCCAAATTCAGAGATCCTATTAATTCCTAAATACCAGTTTTTGACAGGGCATCAATCACTATAACTCACAGTATCGTCACTGTCATGTGACAAGTGGAGTCACTGGCTCCAAGACCCTCATTTCACTAGTGTTTGTTCAGTACCTATATCCAGTAATAACTATAAAGACTGTTAAACCTCAGGAAGTACAACAAGGCCAAGTGCAAGGTCCTTCACTTGGGTGGAGGCAATCCCAAGCATAAACACAGGCTGGGCAAAGAATGGATGGAGCAGCGCTGAGGACAAGGACTTGGGGGTGGTAGGTGAAGAGAAGATCCCCATGACCCACCTTTAGTGTGCGCTTGAGCCCAGAACCCTCCCTGTGCTGGGCTGCACCCCCAGAGCGTGAGCAGCAGCTCAGGGAGGGGATCCTGCCCCTCTGCTGTGCTCTGGGGAGACCCCCCCTGCAGTCCTGATCCAGCTCTGGGGCAGCAGCACAAGAGGGATGTGGAGCTGTTGGAGAGAGGCCAGAGGAGGCCATGGAGATGCTGCGAGGGCTGCAGCAGCTCTGCTCTGGAGCCAGGCTGAGAGAGCTGGGCTGGGGCAGCCTGGACAAGAGAAGGCTCCTGAAGGGGAGACCTTAGAGCAGCTCCAGTGCCTAAAGGGGCTGCAGGAAACACGGAGAGGGGCTTTGGCCAAGGGATGGAGGGACAGGACAGGGGAATGGCTTTAACCTGCCAGAGGGGAGACTGAGATGAGCTCTGAGGCAGAAGCTCTTCCCTGGGAGGGTGCTGAGGCGCTGGCACAGGGTGCCCAGAGAAGCTGTGGCTGCCCCATCCCTGGCAGTGTTCAAGGCCAGGTTGGACACAGGGGCTTGGAGCAAGCTGCTCTATGGAAGGTGTCCCTGCCCATGGCAGGGGTTGGAGCTGGAGGAGCTTTAAGGTCCCTTCCAACCCGAACTAGTCTGTGCCTCTCTGAAACTGAAAAGGAACTGATATACCCTTTTATCTACTGCCTGCAGAAACATTAGCAAACCTTATGACCAGAACACATAGAGCATAAAAGCCACCCGCCAAAAAAAAAAAAAAAAAAAAAAAACCAATCCTGTACTTGAAGATTATTTGAAATAATCAGGTGAAGAGTTAACGAAATAAAAGAATATCTTAAAGGAACTTATAACCTGCAGGTTACTCCCGAGGAGACTGCCTCCCTTGTACCGTAACGGTGCAATACAGACAACGGGCAGTAGATGGTGACATGGTTTATGGGATCAACCACACTGCGACAATGCTACAGCTTCAGCGGCTGCTCCGAGCAGCCGGTGGAGGCTCATTTCTTTGGGGAGCTCCCGAGGGGTGCTGGATACCCCACATTTTTCAAAGGCTAAGAATCCACTGTACATTTATGTGCTTAACAACGATGAAGGCACCAAGAGGGGTATCCAAACCCCTCATTTTAAGGGGAACATTCAATTTTTGCACAATGTCCATTGAGATCAAGGATTTTTTTGTGCAATAGAGATGAGAACTTCTTCTATTTACACCCAAATTCACATCTCCCACAGCAGCACAAGCATGACTTGGGCTTTGAATTTTTTGTTCCTACATATACATGATCCTCACCAGAAGCAGGACATTCATCTCTGTTAGTACGTCCACACTGGGATCATCTAATTCCAAACAAAACTTTTCCAAAAGCAGTCCATGAATTAGGGAATACCCTAGAATAACTTATAAAACCTTATCAATAAGGATTGAATACATATTAGAGATCCATGTCTCGCTTGGAGGCATGGGTTCCCTGCCCATGGCAGGGGGGTTGGAACAGGATGATCTTAAGGTCCTTTCCGACCCAAACTATTCTATGATTCCAAATAGAAGAATCTGCCTATAACATTTAACATATGAAGCAAAGACCACAACAAAAAAGAAGCCAGAGCAAGTGATTGTCCTGGGTTCAGCAGGAGCAGTCACTTCTCTCCTTGGTAGCTGGTGCAGCGCTGTGGTTTTGACTCTTGGCCTGGGAACAGCGCTGATAACACCGATGTTTTCAGTTACTGCTTGGTAATGTTTTGGTCTGACCAAGGACTTTCTGAGTCTCATCCTCTGCCAGGGAGGAGGGGAAGCCAGGGGGAAAGCAGAAACAGGACACCTGACCCAAACTGACCAAAGAGGTATTCCATGCCACAGCACGTCATGCCCAGGATGTAAAAACAGAGGGCAGGGACCCGGAAGGGTGGGAGTGCACTGCTGGGTCGGGCTGGGCATCGATGGTGAGCGATTGTATTCTCTTTCCTTGTATTTGCCTTGTCATTATTATTATTGGTGGTAGCAGCAGTGGTCCTGTGTTATACTTTAGTTACTAAACTGTTCTTATCTCAACCTGTGGGAGTTGCATTCTTTTGATTCTCCTCCCCATCCACCCCGGGACTGGGGGGAAGAAAGAAGGGGGAGTGAGTGAGCGAAGTACGTGAGAGGCTTAAACCACGACAGAGATTCAATCCAAGGACTGAATTAGAAAGAGCATCCCAAAGAAAGCTGCTTGAGCATCCTCAACAGCAGTCAAAGTCCAGTGTCCCAAGTGAAACGTGTGTGCTCAGGTAAAGTTGTGTTTGTGCAGAAGTATCTATGCAGAATGCATAAGAACACCCCCGTGCACAATATACATCAATTCTGGTTGATTGAATACAACCAAACACAGCTAATAACATAAAATAAATAACATGATGCCTTTCAGAGCAAACATTTGCCCACGCTTACGATTGACAACTAAAGGTAATGTCGAGCACATTACAGTTATTAGCTGCTGCAAGGCTATAATAAAGATATGAATACAAGTATGAATATCTACCCATAATGACATGCTTCAATGGCAATTGCTTTATTTCAGGACAGAACTGAGAAAAGAGGAAACCTCCCTTTACTCAACCTGCAGCACCACTTTGAAGCGGAACTACTTACTTATATGTGATGTTAAACCCTGTTAAATTGTAAGCAGCATCACTGAAGAAGTGCAGAAGAGCATACCCAGAAGTAGCTACAACTTCTGGTACCGTTTCATTGCTGTCTTTCTCAGGAACAATAAGACCACTGGAAAAGAAGAAAAAGAAAACAATGTTAGAAGGGAGATAAAAGGGAGCGAAGCAACAATAGTAAATGCATCAGTATTAATAAACCAGTTTAAACTGAAGGTACTTATGTGCATTTGAAGTAAAATGAATCAGAGTAATCATCATTTTCATCGAGCAGTGTTATCAGATTGTTTTTCTTTAAGAGAATTCCTTAAGTACTCAAATATCTGGCCAATGTGAATGTGGATAGCCAACCAATCCTCAGAACAACCCCAGTCTCAAAGGTGTAAGAACCCTCAAGACCATCTCAAGAAGATAAAGCCCACATTCTTTTAGGGACTGTTTACTAAGCCCTCTTGCTTGGCTTAATTATCTGCACTACAACAGCCATGTCACTGATCAAAGAATGCAGACAAATCAAGTTATAGAGGCTATCAAGGCTCTCATTCCTTCTAGAAGAAGGAATGGCTGCAGAAAGAAATGTAAATAGAAAACCCTGAAGTAATCAACATGGCTCTTCTGAAAGATAAACGTGGATTCAAAGTATTCCATCCCTGGAATTACTCAAGGCAAGGCTGAACAGGCCTTTAGCAACTGCTCTAGTGGAAGGTGCCCCTGCCCATAGCAGGGGGTTGGAACTGGATGAGCTTTAAGATCCCTTTCAAACCAAATCATGCTGTGATTCTATCATCTTCCCACCACCCGCTCTTTTATAAAGCTCCATCTGACTCACCACATCCACATTTCTTTTCTATCCTAAAGGCTCTCACACTCTATTCCCACCTCACTCGTGGCTTCACACTTCTGGATGCCTTTGGCTGTTTCTTTACATCCCTCCACGTTCTGTGAGATCCTCCAGTCTTTTAGTTCTCCAGGGCTGGCAGAGAGAAGCGAGGATGCTGGGCAAGACTATTTACAGTATTTGAGACTGGACACAGTATAGACCGATACAATGATTTGCCAAAAGAATGGAGTAAGCTGACACAGAGACTGAATGTCTCCTGAATAGAGTAACTACTACCTATTTACATATTGTACCAAATAGCTTGTATATGAAAAGGAATGTTTATCCATCTTAACAGAAGCCTGACAACAACAAAAGAAAGCAGTGGATTCTTCTCTCATACAAAAGACATAAGAGCAGGCATAAATTTGAAGTCTATTGAATTTATATTCTTAAGAGCCTTTATTTAAGGAAAGAATGTTGTTTCCCACCAACCAGTCACATCAGCTCTTATTCCCTCATACAGAAGCATCTTTCCTCAGCCTCAGCCCTACTTGCAGAGGCAAAGTTGAAGCTTTTTGACAAACAGGGGAGACTTCAAATCCCAGAGAGGAGCATTTCATGCAGAGAACCAAAGGCAGCACCAGAAAGGCTTGGGAAAGCTGCCAAGCCTGGTTTTGTGCCCTGTGACTTCTGAATATCCGAGGGTACCACTGACTAAAAACCAACGATGTAAAGAATTTACCCCTTTGAAAAGAACTTACTTTTTCTCTTCTTACATCTATTCAGAATGAAAAGCAAATGCAGTTGAGGACAGGATAAATGAGTTTCCATTCCCAAAGAAAACACTCACAGCTCTCCACAGCAGCCCATTCATATCGCCTGCAAAGTGCTTTTCTGTGACCTGAATTTTGCTGTTCAAATGCAATAGAAGACAGTGCTGCACTCGAAGAATAACAGACACTCAGTGATGCTTTCTAAAAGCTTTTGCTATAGCAGTTAGAATCATAGAATGGATCATAGAATCACAGAATAGACCATAGAATCCCAGCCTGATTTGGGTTGGAAAGTTTGACTGGGAAGCTCCTCCAGTTCCAACCCCTGCCATGGGCAGGGACACCTTCCATAGAGCAGCTTGCTCCAAGCCCCTGGGTCCAACCTGGCCTTGAGCACTGCCAGGGATGGGGCAGCCACAGCTTCTCTGGGCACCCTGTGCCAGCGCCTCAGCACCCTCACAGGGAAGAGCTTCTGCCTTATATCTAACATGAATCTCCCCTGTTTCAGTTTGAACCCATCATCCCTTGTCCTGTCGCTACAGTCCCCGCTGAAGGGTTGAAGTTGGGGGTGTTTGCACCAAGACTAACAGATGAAGGTGTTACCTACAACTGGATAAGGCTGCAAACAGCCCTCTCTGCACAACAAATCTTACTGCGGACAGAAAGAAATCCTTCATTTTATCAACAGGCCGTAAAACCAGAGTAACCTGATCCCATGGTTTGGCCAAACAACTCCAGCATGTTCACTGACATGCAGCTCAATACGTATTTACTTGTGAGAAAGCCAGTTGTTTATTTCCTCTTGCAGATCTCAAGGCTGTGGGGTTAAGAGGTAAAATTCACTGCCTTCTGTCCCATGTGTAAGAGCCTATTCCATAGACTTGTGATGTGAAGATCATCTCTCCCAAAAGACCATCTCCTGCAACCAAGGGCTAATAAACTCCTCTTTGCTATTCAGTTTGTAGTTTCCCTTTGTAATGCAAACTGGAGATGTCCCTGCCACAGTAAAACAGACGTCTGAACATAATTGAGGGTAAGGCAAAACGCAGCTGGGGGACAGGAGAAAATTCCTTTGTTCTGGTTTATTCTTCTCCAGTCTTATTCTTGCAGCACTTATCACTGATATTACAGGGCAGTCTAGGAAGGCCCTGGAGAGGGGAAAATAACAACAGCAAAGAATGAAAGTCCAGAGTGAACAGTGGCAGTGACAGAAGACAAAAATTCCCTGCAATAAGCTTTCCTAATAAAGGGAATAGCATTGGACAGTTTGCTTTCTCTTACAGATCTTGATTTGGGATCTGTTTGAGATGACGGCAGGAACCTCCATAGCAGATGCGCTCACCACATCTCCCAGTTGCTCCTTTCTTTCCATCTTCTCCTGATGATACACACGTAAATATGCTAAAGAGGATGTTATCTCACCTCCACCAGTTTAAAACAGCCGGATAAAACTTACGGAGATTGCAATTTCTTTCAGAGGAAGCCAGGAGGGAACACAACACGACAACAATCAGGTCCTTGAAAGGTTGAATCTCGAAACCCATGAATAAATCAGTGCGTGCACAGCAGCCTTTTGAATAAACCAGCACAAGCAGAATTTACGTGATGTGCCATGAAGAAAAGCCCAGACAGAATCAGAATGATCAAGGATTATGCAAAACTTCCTTTAAACTACAACCCAGAATGCCTCAGAGCCTCCACTGGCCCAAAGCAGCCTATTTCACAATGTCCCGCCTCGGCTGCTTTTCATGAGGTTTCCAAACATTACACAATCATCACTACTCCAAAGCAAATAAACACTCCTACTCACTTAAATTGTCTAATGATGTTGTTTCTTACACACTGAAAGGCAAGCCTCTGGTTTGCCCTAAAACAACTCCTATTTAATGCGTGCTGGATTTGCAGTTAGTGGCACAGTGAGAAACAGCATCCAAGAGAAGGACCTTCTCCATCACCATGCATATGCTGCTTACTTTGCTCTCTCCCCTACACCATAGAAAAATGGCAATTATTTAAAGCAAAGAGCATCTCTTCTATTATTTTTCCTTCATTTGCCATGCAAGCAGCATGGTGATGGCGTATTCCTCATTTTCTCATGAGACACAACCTGCCAGAGTGGCAGAGATCAAAAGCGTAAGAAGCTCTGCTGAGAACAGCCACAAAGGAAGAAGGAAAGGATGAAAATACAGTGTATGGATCATAGAAAAGCGTGGAGCGGAAGGGACCTTCAAAGGTCATCTAGTCCAACCCCTCTGCAATGAGCGGAGATATCTTCAACTACATCAGACTGCATGGATCATGGAGAAGTGAAAGGATAAAGGTGATACTGAAAAAAATCAGTATTTTCAACCTACCAAACTGCAATGTTAAGCAATGCTCTTCCCCTAATTTTTCAAGACTTTGATCCATCTGGCCACACACACAAGCAAAATGACACCGTTTCTCCCGAATTAAAACAGCTCCTGCATCTCACCTAATTCACACAACGGCAAGAGTGAAAACAAACGAGCCAAAAATAGAAATGACAAGAGACTACCAGTAAATCCATGCCAAAAAAACAATAAGGGGAGGAAGAAGATATGGAGACCTCAAATTTATTTTCCTAAAGGAAAAGCTCCAATACTTGTGCAGCAAAATGACTCCCAGACTTTAAGGAAACAAAGCAATCACCTCCGTACCTGGCAGGGTCACAGAGCAGATCTTGCTGGAACACGTGCAATGGACATGGACAATAAGGATGTGATTGGTGACAGCCAACATGGCTTCACTAAGGGTAAATCATGCCTGACAAATTTGGTGGCCTTTATAGTGGGGTTACATTGGTGGATAAGGGAAGAGTGATGGTATCTACCTGGACTTGGGCAAGCCATTTGACTCTGCCCCATATGACATCCTTGACATCCCAAACAACGTCTCTAAACTGGAGAGGCAGGGATTTGATGGATGGACCACTCGGTGGATAAGGAATTAGCTGAATGGTCGCACTCAAAGAGTTGTGGTCAAAGGCTCAATGCCCAAGATGAGACCAGTGACGAGTGGTGGCCCTCATGGGTTGGCGCTGGGGCTGGCGCTGTTCAACAACTTTGCCAGCAACACAGACAATGGGACCGAGACCCTCAGCAGGTTTGCCAACACCACACTGTGTGGTGACATTGACAAGCTGGAAGGAAGGGATGGGATCCAGAGGGACCTGGACAGGCTGGAGAGGTGGGACCATGTGAACCTCATGCAGTTTAACCAGATCAAGTGCAAGGTCCTGTCCCTGGATGGAGCAGTCCCAATGAGGAGCTCTTGAAGATGGTGGCTGACCTCTTGAAGCAGGTCCAGAGGAGGCCACGGAGACGCTGCGAGGGCTGGAGCAGCTCTGCTCTGGAGCCAGGCTGAGAGAGCTGGGCTGGGGCAGCCTGGACAAGAGAAGGCTCCTGAAGGGGAGACCTTAGAGCAGCTCCAGTGCCTAAAGGGGCTGCAGGAAACCTGGAGAGGGGTTTTGGACAAGGGACATAGGGACAGGCCAAGGGGAATGGCTTTAACCTGCCAAAGGGGAGACTGAGATGAGCTCTTAGGAAGCAGTTCTAGCACCTTTTTTGCCATTACAGTGAAGAAGTACTTCAAAAGTTAAAAAGTTATTTTAGTTCCTAGCGCTGGAGAGAGACCATGCTACCGGCAACGGCGTAAACCCTTTTCCTTTATTAAACCTAAAGACTGTTCTTCTCATTCAATATCCATGCAGCTCGGTACAGGATACCTGAATTAATGAAAACAAACTCAGAGTCTTCAGGAACAGTTTAAAAGACTCAAGCAAGTGAAGAACTGAAGAAACTTTCTGCTCTAAACTTCCTTTATGTGCCGTGATTTAACTTGGAGGATTTACCTTCTCCAAACCCTAAAAGAGAATCTCTTTCGCTCCACCCCGTCAAACTGATTTGGTGGTTTTAAGGGGATTATAGGTTTAGTGAACAAAAGCAAATCTGATACAATGCATTTATATTTCTCTAAGAAATCTGACTTTCTACCACAAAGACACTTTGATTAATCAATCCTCATGCAATCCAAGGATCAGCTGGCTTACGGAGTAAATGTGAACAAGGGAACATCACCCAGCAGGTACACCTCTAGCAAAATCCCAAATACATTTGCTTCTCACTTTATACCAATCCTACCAATCCCTTTTTTTAGCCAATATTCTAGAAGTTATTTGGGATACAAAGAAAACAAAGAGAGCAAAATAATAAATATGTAGAGGATAGGCTGCTCCATGAACTGAGTGACCATGATGACGGTATTGCAACACAGACCAGCACTGATTTTTAATGTCATATAGAAATAGAGTGGTTTGTGTTGGAAGGGACCTTAAAGCTCCTCCAGTTATAACCCCTGCCACGGGCAGGGACACCTTCCATAGAGCAGCTTGCTCCAAGACCCTGGGTCCAACCTGGCCTTCAACACTGCCAGGGATGGGGCAGCCACAGCTTCTCTGGGCACCCTGTGCCAGCGCCTCAGCACCCTCACAGGGAACAGCTTCTGCCTCAGAGCTCATCTCAATTTCCCCTCTTTCAGTTCGAAGCCTAACCAAGCAACCCAAACCATTCTATGATTATGAGGGTAGCCAAGCACTGGCCCACTGGATCAATGAGAACTTCGTCCTTTAGAGAAATTCCCCACCTGACTGGCCAAAGTCTTGAGCAGGGGCTTGACCCTACATGGAAGCTGACTTTAAATGATCAGACCAGGGTCCCTTCCAACTCAGCCATGTTCTTCACCTAGACTCAAATTTAGGTGGACAAGTGCCATGTTCACCTGAAAGTAACAAAAGGAAGGTGAGTTGTTCCTGTTTTCTGAGGGTACACGAGGCACCACAGCTCAGCAAGCAGCCATGGGGCAGTCACTGCCATCCATCAGCACTGTCACCAGGACATCCATCTGACAATCTGAACAGTCCATTTGGCAACCAGGACCATCCATTTGGCCACCAGGCTCATCTATCTGGCACTGGACAGCAACCATAAGGTGCTCCCAAGCGGCTTCACCCCTGGGGTCAAGGGACAAGCCATGGCCAAAGGTCTTGCACAAGGAGAATTGGTTTTAAAGAGGAAAACACCCCCAAGTGACCAGCACAAAGTGAAACTAAAGGTGCAAAAGCAGCTCCAGTCAATGTTTAACATGGAATCAGGTTAAAAACAAAACCACCAAAGTTCACAGATATGAGTGTAGCTCATCTGCATCAGATCTCTCCATCCTGCGCAGAAGAACACGCTGGATTTTCCACTTCCTCCCCATTATTTTAGTGCATTTTTGCAGCAGCACATTTACCCACCCTCATGTTGCCGTTAATCACAAATATAAACCAGCGAAGATATTTTTAACCAACCCTGACAGAAAACCCTTTAATAGAAAAAAAGCTTCATGCACAGGCCCAGACTGCCCCGGGGGCACTCAGACTACCAGGAGTTTAGTAAACAGCTTATACAGACACTTGCACCGTGTAAATGTTTGCATTATGCAAAGATCTAGCACAGTTTAAAACTGATACAACCCATCTAAAGTTTCTCCATAGTCCAGCGCTGAGGATTTCCAAGATTATCTCAGAGGCAGGGTAAACACCATATTGTGAGCAAACACAAGCATCAGAAGGTCAAGCATACAAGAGGAGAGCAGGGAAGGAAGCGAGGGCTGGGGAAAGTGCTGTTAGAAGCCAGGGAGGCAACAAAAACTGAGCTTTAGAGGGAGGAATTTACAGTGTTTATCAACAAACAAAGGGTCCAACTGTACAAAGCTCAGCCCTTGCAAATCCCCTGGCACGGAGCATAAATAGTGAAGAGTGAAATGTGGTTATGGTCAATACCAAAATCTAGCACAAGCAAAGAAAAGAGTTAAAATATGAAGATTGCTCTTGAAAAATTCTTGTGCATTTCTTTTTCTATCAGAGAAAGGTATTTTCAAACAGAGGCTTTTTTGCACTTCATCCCAGTAAGAAGCTTCTGCTATTTCATAGAATGGTTTGGGTTGGAAAGGACCTTAAGATCATCCAGTTCCAATCCCCCCATGATGGGCAGCGATGCCTCATGCTAGACCATGTTGCTCAAGGCTCTGCTCCTGCACTTGGTTTACTGAACAGCACAGCTCATGACTAATGAAGATGAAATTCTAATGTCATCTAAAGAAGCAATTAAAAAAATAAGTGACATCTTTTCCTACCTCAAAAATATCATTGTATTAAGTTTGTCCTCAGGCACAGATTTCCTAATGATTTACTGATGACTTTAAAGCCTGAACCGTAATTGTTAATGCTGTCAACTACTTATAACCTCAGTTTCAAAAGCCAATTCAATTCATTTTTGGGAAACACACAAGAAACTATAGGCACAAATCACCAGTATTCCACCTTTTCAATAGTGTATTGAAAATTAGCTTGAGAAGAGCAAAATGACTATGACTCAAAAGATGACATTTCTTCCTCTTCCCGCATATCAATCCAGTGCATGATACCAGGAGGGTGCTTCCACATTGTAGCTCCAGGTTTCTGGAGGTTTTTAGAAGAAAGAAGGTTTCCACCTCTTCAGATGTGGTGAGAATAAGATAATAACTCATTTGTGTGCCCTGTTTTGACTTCAGTTAGGCTGAAGGTTCACAGGAAGCATTCTTTCAAGACAAAACAACTCTGGATTTTCAGTTGAAGACAAGGAAAAACACATGGTGTTTTTCATATTTTCATCAACTTTTTGTTCCTTTGCTGATCTCTTCTCATAGACATTACAAGGGGGGTTTAGAACAAACATTAAGTATTTTTAGAACTTCATTTCACAAATGAAAGGAAGAACAGCAGAAGGTTAATTCTGGAAATAGTTACTCAGCCACTTGGAACAAGCGGAGTCCAAAGGGAAACATTAGTTTTTCCATACACAACTTGGGATTAGTTTCTCTAATTCCAGCTAAAAACAGAAAACATAAGAGGGTGCCTGTCACTGCAAGAGTGAAGTACATAAATGCACACATACAAAGAGGATTCATCGTATTGACTGCTGACCAGCATCCTCAAATGGGCCTCTCACCACAGACACAGGAGCCAAATCCCAGTCATCCATCAGTATTTGTTATGTTTTTAGCAGGTTGCCTGACCCATCACTGCTGCTCCTGAATATGTTCCAAAGAGTTCAGAAATGTAAAGTTTAAGGTACGTAAGATGAAGCCAGGCTGAGAGAGCTGGGCTTGGTCAGCCTGGAGAACAGAAGGCTCCTTAAAGGGAGACCTTAGAGCAGCTCCAGTGCCTAAAGGGGCTACAGGAAACCCAGAGAGTGGCTTTGGACAAAGGCCTGTAGGGACAGCACAAGGGGAATGGCTTTAACCTGTACATCTGTAACATTGACTAATTGGCTTCTGCCTTCTGTCAGCGTTGACATACAATGAGTTAAACTTAAGTCGTGTTCAAACCTGATAAATGGGGCAGCTTTCTACTTCAGAAGCAGCCTGCATACCAAAGCATCTCAAGCTCTACCAGATGACAATATTTTTTTGTCTCTCAAATAATCAGGATTTGGAAATGAAAATATACTTAACATGCTACAGTGTAGTAACATGATTTGTTCATTGTACAAGCAAAAACAACCCCTTAATTGTTGATGCTGATGACGACTGCACAAAAGGACACTTGCACTATGTGCTGTCATAGCAGTATTATATATTTAGATTACTGAAACATATTTAGACTGCTGGGAGCCACATTTGTTTCAGGCTCCAAATTGAAGAAATATCGTTGCATAAAGTCAGATTCTTACCAAGAGGAACTTACCTAAAAGCTGCCAGTAAGGGTGCATAAATTGAATCTCCATCATACACATACAAGTGGTCCCAACTGCACTCTGTGGCAAAGTGATTGAATCGAAGCCTGAGGATTGTGTTTGGCCTGTAAAAACACAATAATGAATAAAAGGGTTGTAATTAGACTCTTGACACATGTGGCAAAGCCCCTCCAACAAACTTCCCTGCTTTAAACAAGACTAAAACTGAGTGACTTGGGGTAACTGTAGGTGCATCAAACATGTTGTGGCTTTCTTCGTTTGTGTGCATGCTCCCATGGGATTAAGCAACATGTTCTTCATGGCCAGTAAAACTGGGTCCTTAAACTTGTTCTTCAGTTCTGCTGATGGGGACAAGCACTGCTCTTCACCAGCGCTGACTCCCTTAACGATAGGGCTTCACAAGGGCAAGCAAGGAAATCCTACATGTACATTACACACGAAGAATCACAGCCACCATCAGGGAACTCATCAGAGTTTAAAGCTCTTTTCTGCAGATTGATACGATTATGATGGCCTGAGATTATTGATTTGCCCAGAAGCTGGAAGAAATCCTTCTTTTATTACATTATTACTTGTGCAGTACAGACAGCTCTTCTGAGGGAAGCCGCTCCAAACTGAAACCAGAAATATGCCTCAGTGGATGCCCACCTAAGACATTATCTGCCTTGCCCTCCATCTTCTGGGAGTGTGAATAAGCAGGGCAAAAGAATGCAGAGGAGACCCATCTTCCACAGGATGGAAGGCCCTGAAGCTTTAACTTTACCCAAAAAGAAGGGTTTTGATTGTTACTTGGACTGTCGACAGGCACTAACCACTCACAGCCCCTCACTCTTGACAGATACAATGAGGTGGCTTGGCTTTCTTCTGGAGATGAGTTACAAAAGCTACCAGGACCAGTTGAAAATGAAATGAGTTGGAAGTCCTCGTAAAAGACTTGCAGCCTTCCGGATGCGCGCAGCTGGCCCAGCACACCCCAATGTTAACACCACCCTTCAAGAAGCATCTACAGGGCTTGGAGCAACCTGCTCTAGTGGAAGGTGTCCCTGTCCGTGGCAAGGGGTTGGAACTGAATGAGCTTTAAGGTCCCTTCCAACACAAACCATGTGGTGATTTTATGGTCTACCCTGTTGACTCACTATGTCAAGAGAAGACCATCTGGATGCCTGCTCTCCCAAGATGCATCAGCAGGAAAAAGGTTTTAGTTCCTTGATCTGAGGATGAAAACAGTAGTTCAGACACCAAAGCTTGTCAGCATTTCTTTCACTCCACACATAAAAGATGCCCACTAAGCCATAACAAGTTTAGACACTGTTAGTTTCATGGCTAATGAGCAAAGAAATATCTAAAGAGACTCACACAGAAGCCACGGCAGATACCTGATTTAGGGCTTAGCACAAGGAGGATGAAAATAACACTAGGATTGTGTTTGGACCTGGAGATAAAAGGAAAGTGACTCTATAGATCCCTGCTTTTTCCTATCCACAGCTGGGGCTGTTGAAAGGATAGATGTGATTAGGAGCTTTTCAACAGCATTTGCCCTCAGGTTCAGATGAAATCCTTGCTCATCCTAATCAAATAAATTAATAACCTGTCAGCTTGCCATAGAGTCCCCCCCTTCCCACAGAAGGGGAATTCTTTAGGGAGTTATCCTGTAAAGAGAGTCTTTTTTGATAGGCACAATGATCTGCCCCAGACCTATGGAAAGAGAGCAGCAGGCGTAACTCAAGGATAACGTCTTGCTTAAAGAAAAGATATAAAGGGGGCTCATCGTTTCAAAACGGAGCAGCTATGAAATCATAGGGGGGTTGCTGCTCATGTAATGGTCTGACAGTTGAAGAGCAGAAACACTTAATCAATAAAATCTTTAGACCAAGAACAAAAAGAGATTCCCTTTGCTAACGCTAACAACTCATTATCAGGCAGCACTCATCTGCAGGATCGCAAGGTGCATGGCTACAGGTTCTGCCTCGGAAGGGATCCTCAGGCTGGATGGGTCTCACCTGCCTTAACTCACGCTGCTGGGGAAAAATGACAACGACACTCCAGAATGAGGACACAGCACAGAAGAATCAACAATGGAGCAAGAGTGAATATAGCAAGAACACATGGCTTATTTCACATCTGGATTTACCCAGTGTCTCCAATGCACATTTGGGTCATACCTTTCCCTGCTAACCCCAAAAGCCCTCCACATCCTGGCATGCTAGCAACGAGGTGAGGGCACTCAGCAGAATTCAACAGCTCTGCAGATGTTGCTTTCCAAGTCCAGATCTCTCTGGGAATTTCACTTTTGGCAGAGAGCTTGGGCTATTTTCACAAGGGTGCATATTTCAGCTGCTTGAATCAGTGTGATTATCTCCTTTCTGTTTACCACCATCCTCTCACTGCAGGGTACAATCAACCAGGAAAAGGACACCAACTTAAACGCCTGCTTATGAAAGAAGAAGGAACATTTTGGCCCACCTCTTCACAGCAAGTAGGATCTCACTTCAAAGCCCACAAAGCGATAGCTCTCTAGGAAGCTCCTCAGTAGAGCAAACAAAGGCTGAAGGAACAGTTATGGTGACATTATCAGGGATACATGTGCAGCATTTCACTTCTGATAAAAATATGGGTCACGTTATCCTTTAGAAGAAGGAGTTCTGAGAGTTAAGTTGGCTGGACTGGCACCGCTGAGGCTGGGTTGTCTGCAATAGCATTCCTGCAAAACCTCATTTAATTATCTGTAATTCCAAACTGGTTGCAGTTGTATTTTTATTGCCTACAAAAATGAAGAGGAGTTGCATCTAACTTTTGATCTTAACCACATTAAAGAACTGGGCTCCTTATTTAGTTAATAGTGAGTGGTAGGCTCCTGGTTTCAGTGTTCTGGATGGTGCTCTGGAACAGCTTAGCCCTCACCTTTGAGTATCTCGGGAGCTTAAGCATTTAACTTACTCATCCAAAACAAACGTCTGAAGCAGATGAAGTGAATGCCAATTCACTTTTGCTCATCAAACCTCTCAAACGTAGAGAGAAGACTAAGGAAAAGTGTACTCTGGGCTTTTAACAAGTTCGCATCCACCAAGATCAGGTCCTCCAAGACTGAGAGAGCTGGGCTGGTTCAGTCTGGACAAGAGAAGGCTCCTGAAGGGGAGACCTCAGAGCAGCTCCAGTGCCTAAAGGGGATCCAGGAAGCCTGGAGAGGGGCTTTGGACCAGGGCCTGTAGAGACAGGCCAAGGGGAATGGCTTTAACCTGCCAGAGGGGAGACTGAGATGAGCTCTGAGGCAGAAGCTCTTCCCTGGGAGGGTGCTGAGGCGCTGGCACAGGGTGCCCAGAGAAGCTGTGGCTGCCCCATCCCTGGCAGTGCTCAAGGCCAGGCTGGACACAGGGGCTTGGAGCACCTTGCTCTAATGGAATGTGTCCCTGCCTGTGGCAAGGGTTGGAACTGGATGAGCTTTAAGTTCCCTTCCTACCCAAACGAGGCTGGGATTCTAAGGTTCTAAGATGCCAAGAGACCTTGGATTACAGGCATTCAATGCAAGTCCACGCTCTCACATGAGTTGTTCTGATCCACAAAGTGCTCTACTTACAGATTCAGGGAACAGCATGGAATGCAACTCAATGCATAGCTGCTATCACACAGCATCGCAACTGACTGTGCAAAGTTTGAGAAACTAAACAAAGTGGTTTCACAGTCCTGGCATCAGACTGCACCTATGAAAAATGTATTTCAACAACTCAGATGCTCTGAACTGCTGCACCATCAATCAGAAGACAGTCAGAGGGTATGCACTAAACATGGTTACTCCTAAAATTCTCTGCAAGAAATCACTATAAGAAAGATAAGGATCAAACACAGGAAAGGGAGGAAACGATGGGGAGATGGTCTGAGGGTCTTCTGTAGTTTAGGAAGCCTTTGAAAAACAGGTCTGTGGTACCTCTCAAGTCCTCATGGCCCAGGGAATAAATAAGCATCTGAAGTGCATCATACAGAAACTGATTCTTCATGAATAACAGGCTTTAGTTTGCTCTATTTTTTAACATACTGCCAAAAAGTCCTATTCATGTTGAAGCCCAAGATCTGAATGGCCTGATACAGTAACAGTTAAATAAATCATGATTCTTCATTTATTTAGGCAAACGCATGCACTTTCATGTTCCACATGCAGTTCCAACTCCAGAGGTATTTTACACAGATTCAGAAGTCAGTCTGGTAGGCTCAGTTGCACAAAAGACCCAACTTATTTACCAGGAATGATTAAACGCTGTTCTATCCAGATTTAAGGATAGCAGAAAAGAAACATGAGATCTAAAATTAGTCAATGCAGACAAACCTCACCTAAAACTCACAATAAGCAATGCTAAGCCCTAAGTTTTCTACACTCACCTTCCTTCAATGAGCCACGTGCATTTTGTTTTGTATTTGTAATTCCCAGGCCCATCCGTGACATACCCTGAAGGTCCAGTGAGTCTGCGAAAGAAAAACCAAAGACAAGCATTAGTCTCCAGCCGAACTAAGCATTCATAAAGGATTTCCTAAGTCTAGAGGATCCATCATAAGGGTTTTGGTAACTTCAGAGCCACTACAAACCAACCAACAGCACAACAAAACACAGCTGAGCAAGTGGGGTTCTCCTGTTAAACTCCGCACATGCTCTCTGATGATTGCCCTTGAAGAACAACAGTTGAATGTGACGGTTTCTTCACCAGACCAATGGCATGGTTTCAAATCCGTATCTACGCAGCCACCACATAACCAGAAAGTTGAATTCCCTGACAGAAAAGCTAAAATTATTCCTATATCACATTTATTCCTTGCTCCTTTATACAAACAACACGATTCTTGCATGAAGCTCGGATGAAGTCCATGGTGCAACCTCTCACCCATTCTCTACTTGACTCTTCACAAAGTCCCTTGACGACCATCCGAACAGAGGACTGATCCCCATAACCCTTTAGTGCAAATTAAGACCTTCGTTCCCTCAAGTACCAAAAGCTGCACCACTCAGAACAACATGAGAGCACAGCAGCTCCAGGCAGCCCACACCTTCAGAAGCATGTTCCCAACCCCACGTCATCTCATACTAAGTGAATGAAGTCCAAGAACTGAATGGTCCCCACTGCCAGGACAGTGCCAGGACAACACTATGAATACCCCTTTCCCTCTGCACCTATAAATAGGTAGTGACAACTTGACTACAGCAAAAGACTGTGGAGAAGGATGTAAAAGCAGAAAGAACAGTCGGTATCATTCATTTCAGGACACTCAGTGACCTCCAGTACTTAAAACCATTACAAATTAAAGGTGCCACTGAAAAAGAGAAGGGAACAAAGCCAACAAAGGACTCAGTTCTGTCAACATCTGCAAAACACCATGCAAAAGTTCACGCAAAATCTATACAACTGCACTGTCTGGCCACTGCTTGCAGGGCTGTCCAAACAAAAGCAGCAAACCCCATAGGTCAGAAGGGTGCTCTAAGGAAGAGTTCCCAGCACATCCCAGAACTATGCTCAACCCTTTGTTGTGGAACCAAGGAAATGGATATTCAGGCTCGGCACTTGGAATGCTCATCACTTGTAATGACCATGAATTAGGGACATAGGAAAGAGCAAGTGAAGTCACACAAACTCTGCTTTCATGTTTCCATTACTCCTGCTCTCCAAACGTGACAACCAAACGCATCCACACCACTGAAGTTAATAATCCACTGCTGCAGCTGCAATTTCTCCTCTCCATAGATTTTAACGAGGTATACTTTCTGCAAAGGTCTCTAAAGGCCAGGTTGGATGGGGCCTGGAGCAAGCTGCTCTAGTGGAAGGTGTTCCTGCCCATGGCAGAGGGTTGGAACTGGATGAGCTTTAAGGTTCCTTCAGCCCAAACCAGCCTTGGATTCTATGAACAAGGACAACAACAAAGAAAACCACAGGATCTAGAAGGAGTTTGGGGCACCAGATCTGATATATCACTTGGACTGCAAAAGGACAGGCACTGAGGTTCCACATCTACTGCCTTCACATAGAGACTGGCAGGAACATGCATGGGCAGAAGACAAAGCCAAGAGCCACACCATTGAGATACACGCTCCCATCTCATACACGAGTCAAAATATTGCAGATTGGTCTCAACAAATAGCTGAAGTATGGCAGAACCAGTTGAAAATAAGTTACCAGGGCAGGATGACCTGAAATGGAAGAGGTATCTGCAGATGCCCAACCACCATGTTCTGGCAAGGGCCCATACGGGCACCTGAAGCAGGACTGGCACCTGAACCTAGGGAGGTTATACACTCCATCAGCACGTGGAAGGAGCACGACAGAGCCTTCTGGCAAACCTACATCGTCCTACTTAAAACATACTTGTAGCAAAACAAAAACACTGCAAAATCATATTTGGCACAAAAGAGAAGGAAACAAGATCAGAAGTTTCCACACCCCTATCTCGGAACCTTTTGCTGTGTCTTTTCCGAGTGATCTGTTAATGTCATCATCTAATCTTCCTTAAAGAGCTGGACTGAGTCAAAATGATTTCCCAGAATCTTTTCCATAAAGCCCTCTGAAGGTTCAGCTCTCATCCAAATTAAACAGGCAAAGCCCACACATTTTGAAAACCCCCTTCCCCTTCATATTCATTTGTTATAACACTTTTCAACCTCAGAAACTTAGTGTAATGTTTTCAAAAGGCAGGTACTGAATATATACATATTTGAGGCTTTGAAAAGCCACGTTTCTTCTTTCCTGAGCAGGAATTTGCAAATCCAGATGCCAATTCTAAGCTGTACACAATAACATACAGACTTTTCATCTATAAATCCACCCCTTGGAAAATAATACCTGTGGAAAAGGAAGGAATCAACCTGTAACAACACTTTGGTACTGACAGCATAAAGAGACTCCGGAAACCTGAGCAAGTCTCACAAGCTCAAAATGAGCTTATGCAGCCCTCACAGAGACTCCGCTCAGAAAACCCTTGGAACAATCTTCTCTGGAAACTATTATTAAACCATTCACCACAGAAATGCTATCAAGAGTGATAGGAACAAAAAGTACGGTAACCCTGTTAGTACTATAGCCCCAGCTATGTCATATCTTGGGGAAAAAAAAAAGAGCATTTCAACATCAGCATTATTTAATCATATTTAGGAATTTTTGCAAGGAACATAAGGACTTCTGACAATGGCCTGTAAGGACACGATAAGGGAATGGCTTTAACCTGCCAGAAGGGAGACTGAGATGAGCTCTGAGGCAGAAGCTGTTCCCTGTGAGGGTGCTGAGGCGCTGTCAGGGGGTGCCCAGAGAAGCTGTGGCTGCCCCATCCCTGGCAGTGCTCAAGGCCAGGTTGGACACAGGGGCTTGGAGCAACCTGCTCTATGGAAGGGGATTGGAACTGAATGAGCTTTAAGGTCACTACAACCCAAACCAGTCTGGGATTCTATGATTCTATGATAATTCAGCAATGTAAACATAAACCATGGGATTTAGCTTTAACAAAATAACCAAACCCAAGTATTTAACTAATACCATATCAAAGAAGTCCATCTGCAAGCTTCTCAGATTCTTTATTAAGCTTTAGAAGCTGCCGCCGTTCTGAACAAATAAAGAGTATTAAGATAGCAATAATGATAATCAGAGTTGACATCTCTGAAAGCAAAAGCAACTGGAACTAAGTTCTTACCCACATACTGCCTGGTACGAGGAGGGCATCAGCAGAACCATGTTACTCTATGAACAGTCTCCCACAGATATGATCCAAGAAAGACAGATATAAATACTAAGCGCTAAAAGCAAACGGAAGCTTCTTGATACGAGTCAGAATGTAGAAGGAATTCTGTCTTTACATTCAATAGGGAAAGCTAAACTGATGTCCCAGCTCTAGTAAAAAAGCAAACAAACTCCTTGTTCTTTCCAACTCGTGCTGGTTGGGCTTTATGTGACACCAGCACTGGTGGGCACCGATAACCAGGACACATCCTATACAAAGTTTTGGCTCTGTCCACATTCAAAGGCTCAGGAAGGGAATAAACAAGTAACTCACGGAGCAAAAACACTCCAGGAATGAAGTACTTCAGCACAGGACATTCTCCTAACATACACGGGGCTAAACATAAGGAAAACTCTCACAATGCGCACCAGAAGACTCCTCCTACTTCTAGGTAAGATGCCACCAATACCACCGGGCTCTGAAGTCTTTGGCCCTACTAAATGCCTACAGCATATTTATTATATCATAGAACCACAGAATGGTTTGGGTTGGAAAGGACCTTAAGATCATCCAGTTCCAACCCCCCTACCATGGGCAGGGATGCCTCACACTAAACCATGTCATCCAAGACTCCATCCAACCTGGCCTTGAACACTGACAAGGATGGAGCATTCACAACTTCATCACTCAGATACAAGAATTAGACATCAGGAAGTACAGGACTTGGGGGTTTTGGCCGATGAGAAAATTACCCTGAGCCGGCTGCAGTGTGCGCTCGCAGCCCAGAAACCAACCGCATCCTGGGCTGCATCAAAAGGAGCGTGACCAGCAGGTCAAGGGAGGTGATCCTGCCTCTCTACTCTGCCCTTGTGAGACCTCACTTGGAGTACTGTGTGCAGTTCTGGTGTCCTCAACATAAAAAGGACATGGAACTGTTGGAACAAGTCCAGAGGAGGCCACGAGGATGATCAGGGGACTGGAGCACCACCCCTATGAAGATAGGATGAGAAAGTTGGGGCTGTTCAGCCTGGAGAAGGCTGCGTGGAGACCTCAGAGCAGCCTTCCAGTATCTGAAGGGGGCCTATAGGGATGCTGGGGAGGGACTCTTCATGAGGGACTGTAGTGATAGGACAAGGGGTAACGGGTTCAAACTTAAACAGGGGAAGTTCAGATTGGATATGAGGAAGAAATTCTTTACTGTAAGGGTGGTGAGGCACTGGAATGGGTTGCTCAGGGAAGCTGTGAATGCTCCATTGCTGGCGGTGTTCAAGGCCGGGTTGGACAGAGCCTTGGGTGGCATGGTTTAGTGGGAGGTGTCCCTGCCCCTGGCAAGGGGGTTGGAACTGGATGATCTTAAGGTCCTTTCCAACCCTGACTATTCTATGATTCTATGACTCTAAGTACGGAGAAATATCAATTCCTATTTGTCTTTGCTAACTAGTAGCATGTGATGCTTCTCTACTAGAAGCACTTACGTACTACTTGGGTGTTCCAGCTCTTACCCTACAAGGTGCAGGTGCTACCTAAGAAAACAAAAAGCAAGGTCTTTTAAGTGTTTCCTGTTGCATAAACACACATAAACACAGGTGGGAAAACATACACAAAGCCAAAGCGATGCATTTAACACCTACAAAGCCGCAATATTAACTTTAAAACGTCCAGGTGGAAAAGCAATTGCAAGGACCTGTTTAATAAAACTCCAGATTTAAAAACAGATACATATCCTCATGTGCATACACACACTACTTCAGGCTTGTTTCAAACTCTACCAGGTGGAAACTGTGTTCTGTAGAGCTGGGGTGGTTTGCACTGATTTTCAAATAGGCTGCAGTACTTCAGAATCAAAGGGAAAAAAGGGATTTGAGAGCTGAATTCAAAGGGCTTCCACCTTAAGTGCTGCCTGATTCAGTATCTTCTAAGACAGAGGCAAAAGGGAAGCAAGGAAAAGGATGGAGATCACAAAAGACAGCTTCAAAGGCAGACACTGTATGTAAAAGAGCTCTGTGTGTTCAGCTACTCCCTGCTAGTTCTGGGAATCCCTGACAAGCACAGCCTCAACCCAAGAAAATAGGATACAAACAATGGCATCTCCTGGGTAAAAAGCCAGATCTGACACTGGAAAACATCGGATAAATCCATGTTTTAATATAACACAAGTAATAATAGAAATATGTATGTGTCAAATACAAATTAATACACAGCAACAAAGTTCCTACAGAGATGTGAAATGCACAACTAGGCGAAGACTCAGAGCTGTTTTCTAATTTACCATCTAATGAATCTAAAGTGATTCCTCTTGTTAACAGCAGAGCACAAAAAGTCACACAGTTGAGAATAAATTATAACGTGGGATAAAATCCTTCTGCAGCACTCCCAAAGCACTGCAACAGCGAAGGTACAGGATGGCAATGGGGCGCTGCATAAATTTATGTTCACGGGAGGAGATGGGATGGAACAGCCCTCAGGAGGACTTGGGGGTGTTGGATGAGGAGAAGCTCCCCATGACCCGGCTTCAGTGTGCGCTTCAGCCCAGAACCCCCCCCCATGTGCTGGGCTGCACCCCCAGAGCGTGAGCAGCAGCTCAGGGAGGGGATCCTGCCCCTCTGCTGTGCTCTGGGGAGACCCCCCCTGCAGTCCTGATCCAGCTCTGGAGCAGCAGCACAAGAGGGACGTGGAGCTGCAGGAGCGAGTGCAGAGGAGGCCATGGAGATGCTGCGAGGGCTGGAGCAGCTCTGCTCTGGAGCCAGGCTGAGAGAGCTGGGCTGGGGCAGCCTGGACAAGAGAAGGCTCCTGAAGGGGAGACCTTAGAGCAGCTCCAGTGCCTAAAGGGGATGCAGGAAAGCTGGAGAGGGGCTTTGCACAAGGGATGGAGGGACAGGACAGGGGAATGGCTTTAACCTGCTGAGGGGAGACTGAGATGGGCTCTGAGGCAGAAGCTCTTCCCTGGGAGGGTGCTGAGGCGCTGGCACAGGGTGCCCAGAGAAGCTGTGGCTGCCCCATCCCTGGCAGTGTTCAAGGCCAGGTTGGACCCAGGGGCTTGGAGCAAGCTGCTCTATGGAAGGTGTCCCTGCAATGGCAGGAGTTGGAGCTGGAGGAGCTTTAAGATCCCTTCCAATCCAAACCAGTCTGGGTTTCTGTGAAAAGGTAAAATGCAGACTGTTTTTTCTTCATTAAAAGAAGAAGGCACGCTGGCTTGTTTGCCTTACATAATGCATTAAACCTTAACCCCTAAGAGATCTCAAGATTGCTTTGTATCGCTTTCACTACCACCACAGTGGCACTTACAACAGCACCGAAGAATTCTCAGCATATAGTCTGGAGAGCTTTCGCACAGCTTTTCCACCCATAGAAACCACACAAAAAAACAAACCTCGAACCCAGTTCTCATCCTAATTTTGAACTTGCTAAATCGAGACACTGATGCAAACAACGAGTTTTCCTCCTCTCCCCCTTTCCTTCCCAAGTGTTGCTTCACCGCCTCAAGCACACCACAATTAAAAGCCATTGTTTCGGGTAAATCTGAAGTTGAGGCCAATAAAGAAAGGGTTGTTACAGCCTATTACCAGAACAATGGCATTCCAGCCTCAATTGATTAACAATTTAGCTTTGTTCATTTGCTCTCTAAACGCCTGGGGTTGAAGGATAGATATATCCTTCTAGGGTTTGCTATAAGCAAATGCCCTCATTTATAGGCAGGGAAGAGAGCTCTGCAACAATAGGGGATGAGAGAAGCAGATGAATGCAATCTATGCAGCTGTTTGATGAGTTTTGAACGTGTAACAGCTAAATCCCCTCTTCTGTCACACCGTGGGCACAGCTGGGAAGAGAAATTCATTATGCCTCAGGTCTCACACCAGTGAAGGTAATGGTATTAGTGCAAAACCAAGTGCCATAATGATTTCACCTCTGCAGCAATAGGTACCTAAGGTTGAACAACTCTGGGTGTACAGAGACTCCAAAGCCTCCAGCACAGCTGAAACAAGATAGTCCTCAAGGTGAGTGAACTCATGCAGAAGTCACTGCTCACCATAATGTCAGAGTGTCACATCTATTGTAGAATCACATCATAGAATCCCAGACTGGTTTGGGTTGGAAAGGACCTTAAAGCTCCTCCAGCTCCAACCCCTGCCATTGCAGGGACACCTTCCATAGAGCAGCTTGCTCCAAGCCCCTGGGTCCAACCTGGCCTTGAGCACTGCCAGGGATGGGGCAGCCACAGCTTCTCTGGGCACCCTGTGCCAGCGCCTCAGCAGCCTCCCAGGGAAGAGCTTCTGCCTCAGAGCTCATCTCAGTCTCCCCTCTGGCAGGTTAAAGCCATTCCCTTTGTCCTGTCCCTCCATCCCTTGTCCAAAGCCCCTCTCCAGGTTTCCTGCAGCCCCTTCAGGCACTGGGAGCTGCTCCAAGGTCTCACCAGAGCCTTCCCTTCTCTGAGCAAGCCCAGATCACTCAGCCTGTCTACAAGAAAGGGTGCAAAGTCACTTCTTCACCCTAAAGCTTTTCCAGTTACTCCTCCATGGTGCCATTACATTTCTGCATCACCTTAAAGACAGCTCTACCCTGTGATTTCCAAAACTCTGGGGTAAGAGCTTCCAGATGGTGCACCTCTCTATCTCCAAGAAGCCCAGCTTGTCTCCTCATACTGGGGTAATGGTGGCTTGAAGGAAAGGTCCCAACTTCAATGGGAAAGGGGACTTTCTGAAGAAAGGTCCCAACTTCAATGCGAACACTCCTCAACAGCTCCAAAGTGCACTCAAGCACTTCGCAAGCTACAAGCAGATGAAGGTGACTCCGCTAGTGAGCTACAACTCCAGCCCATCTAAACCCTCAAGTTGGAAAGCACAAGCTCAAAACTCCCACAGTATTGCTATACTCCTGTCCTGGGTTCAGCAGCAGCAGTCATTTTTCTCCTTCTTAGTAGCTGGTGATGTGGTTTTGACTTTCAGCCTGGGAACAGCGCTAATAGCACCGATGCTTTTAGCTGCTGCTCAGTAATGTTTATTCTGACCAAGGACTTTCTGAGCCTCATGCTCTGCCAGGGAGGAGGGAAAGCTGGGAGGAAGCAGAGACAGGACACCTGACCCAAACTGACCAAAGAGGTATTCCATACCACAGCACGTCATGCCCACTATATAAACTGGGGGCAGTTACCCAGAAGGGTTAGATCACTGCTCAGATCAGGCTGGGTATCAGTCGGCGGGTGGTGAGCGGTTGTATTCTCTTCCCTTGTTATCTCCCTTATCATTATTATTATTGGTGGTAGCAGCAGTGGTTTGTGTTATACCTTAGTTACTGGACTTCTACTTAGTTACTGGAAAGCCAACCGTATCCTGGGCTGCATCAGAAGGAACATGACCAGCAGGTCGAGGGAGGTGATCCTGCCCCTCTACTCTGCTCTCGTGAGACCTCACTTGGAGTATTGTGTGCAGTTCTGGTGTCCTCAACATAAAAAGCACATGGAACTGTTGGAACAAGTCCAAAGGAGGGCCACGAGGATGATCAGGGGACTGGAGCACCTCCCGTATGAAGATAGGCTGAGAAAGTTGGGGCTGTTGAGCCTGGAGAAGAGAAGGCTGCGTGGAGACCTCAGAGCATCCTTCCAGTATCTGAAGGGGGCCTATAGGGATGCTGGGGAAGGACTCTTCATTAGGGACTGTAGTGATAGGACAAGGGGTAACGGGTTCAAACTTAAACAGGGGAAGTTTAGATTGGATATGAGGAAGAAATTCTTTACTGTGAGGGTGGTGAGGCACTGGAATGGGTTGCTCAGGGAAGCTGTGAATGCTCCATTGCTGGCGGTGTTCAAGGCCGGGTTGGACAGAGCCTTGGGTGGCATGGTTTAGTGGGAGGTGTCCCTGCCCCTGGCAGAGGGGTAGGAACTGGATGATCTTAAGGTCCTTTCCAACCCTGACTATTCTATGACTCTATGACTGCTCTTATCTCAACCCCTGGGAGTTATATTCTTTCGATTCTCCTCCCTATCCCTCTGGGAGCAGGGGGAGGAAGGGGGGGGGGGGGGGGGGGGAGGAGCTAAGGAACTCTGTGGCTGATTTACAGCTGGGCTTAAACCATGACAACTCCTTAACAGAAAGGTACACAGCCAGGAAATCCCTAGCAAGCCTGATGGTTTTGCAAGCAGAAAGCATCTTCAACCATTCTCACAGCAACATGCTGCTATTCCAGCGCTCACAAACCATCCTCTGCATTGCCTTCAGCAGGGCTTTCCTCCCAGAGAGGATTGGGTATCTCAAGGTCACTCCGCACTACACCAATCTCAACGTGGCACAAGGTCAGACAGAAGGGACAATCACTCCCTAGGATCACTATCTTCTGTTTTCATCCCACTTTCCATGGTAGAGTTAAATTGATGCTACAGAGCTGTCTTGCTTGAAAAAACCAGATGACTGACACAGTTTGAAATGGGAAACACGATTTCTCCAAAGGAAGAGATTACTTTGTCCTTCTGGGTGAGATATGTAAAAATATGGAAAGTGATTTCCTGGCTGCTGATAAGAGATAGGGGCAGAGCCTGGAAAACCCTTTGAGGTCTGACAAAGGATGCTCAGAGAAACTGCAGCAGGTAAAACACTGCAGCAAATATCAACACAGCCTCTCCTGTCTGAGTCACAACCTGCGGCACTGGTGCTAACAAACCTGCTAAATCCCTCTTTGCTCCTGATAGATACACCTTAATCTGACAAGCTGCTGCACTCCAAAGAAGAATGAACGACCATGGACAGGCTGAGAGAGATCAGGAGGAACAAACACAGCATTTGTTCCTACAGTCTTAAAAATCATAGAATCATAGAATGGTTTGGGTTGGAAGGCACCTTAAAGCTCATCCAGCTCCAACCCCTGCCACAGGCAGGGACACCTTCCATAGAGCAGCTTGCTCCAAGCCACATCCAACCTGGCCTTGAACACTGCCACGGATGGGGCAGCCACAGCTTCTTGGGGCAGCCACAGCTTCTCTGGGCACCCTGTGCCAGCACCTCAGCACCCTCCCAGGGAACAGCTTCTGCCTCAGAGCTCATCTCAGTCTCCCCTCTGGCAGGTTAAAGCCATTCCCCTGTCCTGTCCCTCCATCCCTTGTCCAAAGCCCCTCTCCAGGTTTCCTGCAGCCCCTTTAGGCACTGGAGCTGCTCTAAGGTCTCCCCTTCAGGAGCCTTCTCTTGTCCAGGCTGCCCCAGCCCAGCTCTCTCAGCCTGGCTCCAGAGCAGAGCTGCTCCAGCCCTCGCAGCATCTCCATGGCCTCCTCTGGCCTCGCTCCAACAGCTCCACGTCCCTCCTGTGCTGCTGCCCCAGAGCTGGATCAGGACTGCAGGGGGGGTCTCCCCAGAGCACAGCAGAGGGGCAGGATCCCCTCCCTGAGCTGCTGCTCACGCTCTGGGGGTGCAGCCCAGCACATGGGGGGGTTCTGGGCTCAAGCGCACACTGAAGCCGGGTCACAGTTGGCTTTCAGTAGGTAAATCACTGGTAAGTCAAAAGGCTAAAACCCGTCATTTTCAAACACTGCTCCTCTCCAGTTGGCCACCAATATCTCCATTATGCCCCCTAAACCTAACCCTAACCCTGACACACTGTCCAGCTCCTGCTCTTCTGCTGTCACCACCGAAGAATGCCACCAAAGTCATCTCTTTGGTGATGGTCTGGCTGGTCCCTCTGCCATGATACCGCCAGAGCTACCAGTAGCTTTCAGCATCATTAACAGCATCAATCTTGAAATGCTTCCTCCACCTTTGCTTAAGTACTCTCGAGCCACACCTGAGCTCCTCCCAATTGTTTAGCTGTTCCTTTAACATTCTGCTTGCCCAACCAGCTCTTCTGCTGGGCAAGGAGAGGAATTTCAAAGACATTTAATCTAAAAGCACACTTCAAATGCTCCTCATGGAAGAAGCTGGGTTTATCTCTTACCCTGTACACCACTGAAATGTATCCAGGGAGAAAGCATTTGACAAGGCACTGAATTAACCCAACCTCAATAGACAACAGAATAAAGGAAAAGCTGGTTTCCTTCCTCCAAAAGCACATCCTCATGCCAGAGGACATAGAAATAATCACATACTACCAGATCCCCAAACCAACCAGCATTTCACCCGGTTTACAACCACTAGTTAAAGACACTGCCTTGTAATAACACCCGCGTTTGGACACGTCAGAAACGCACTGGGGCTCCACCTAATGCTCTTGCCTCCCAGTTTCTCCACCTATTATATCAAACTGGAAATACCCCAAATGTATATCCATGTCTATCCTCCCACTTCTTTATTTCCAGCCCCAACTCCGAAGCAGCAAAGCAGCACTGTTCACCCCAGAACCTCAGCTCTCTCTCTGTCAAACCAAACATCCAAGCTGAAATGTAAATGTAGATTACTGTGGACCTTGACTACTTTAAATTCTTCCCCCCAGTGACATTTATGGAGGAAAACAAAGATATCATAAATATCATTATGCTGCAGGAGCATCTTCTTCATGCAAACTGTTTTTAAGTGCAGGTTTTGCTCTATTTCATTGCTCTTCCTCCATACTGCAACAACTCCACTCTTGATCACCATTTTGTTATCTTTAAAACACCCTCCTCACTGCTACTATTATAAGCAGAAATGTTACCATGACAAAAGGCCACTTCATGATGTCCCTTCGAAGCCCACCTTTACCCAACAACCATACAGGAGACAACGGCCATGCAGATGGTGCACACTACAACAGTTGTCTATTCAGCTGATCTAACAGTTGCACTCTGCTTTCCCCATCTGCTCACAAATCCCTTTAATGCATCTTGCCCTAGTTCTTTGAAAGCAAGATAATTTAGCTGCAAGTGTTTGTAATGCCTAAAGAAAGTCAACTGCCATCTCTCATTGGTGGTTCTGACATGCTCCTCGAGTTTATAGCAGTTAAGTTGTCTTCTTCTGCCTGGCATGAAGCACACAACAGTGCAGAGCAGAAGGAAATAATGCTCACACATGACTGAATCCAGGACTGCCTTGGGTTGGAAGGGACGTTAAAAGCTCCTCCTGTTCCAACCCCTGCCACGGGCACAGACACCTTCCATAGAGCAGCTTGCTCCAAGCCCCTGGGTCCAACCTGGCCTTGAACACTGCCAGGGATGGGGCAGCCACAGCTTCTCTGGGCACCCCCTGACAGCGCCTCAGCACCCTCCCAGGGAAGAGCTTCTGCCTAAGAGCTCTTCTCTGGCAGGTTAAAGCCATTCCCTTGTCCTACAGTCCCTCTCCAAGTGTCTTGCAGGCACCCTTTAGGTAAACCTAGATAAAGTCAGGTAATAACTTTGGCTGGGAAGTTAGATCCCATTAAACCATTTAACTCTGCAGCAGAAAAAGGAATATAGCAACCCCTCTGTTCCTTGCACACAATGAATCCTTATAACCTTTGTCCAGGAGCCCTTGCAAGCATACACCATACAACCCACACAGCATCACCCAAAACCCAACACCCTGCAAGACAAAAAGAAGGAGAAAGCACGTTATTGTGATCATCAAAGAAAATCATCAAAGGCTAATGAACAACGACCTGCAGAACCAAACAGGTACCATCAAGGTGTACCACTGGAAGATCAAAAAAGTATATGGCATTAGATGATCCAGCCTGACTACAGGTAATATGCAAGACATACACTATGCCTTTGACCAGAGAAGCTGTGGCTGCCCCATCCCTGGCAGTGTTCAAGGCCAGGGTGGATGGAGCTTGGAGCAACCTGCTCTAGTGGAAGGTGTCCCTGGCCCAGGGGCAGGGGTTGGAACTGGATGAGCTTTAAGATCCTTTCCAACCCAAACCAGTCTGGGATTCAGTTTCATGATGCACTTTTGATTCTATCAATTTGAACCCCTTTTTCCAGCAGTCAATATTGTTCCGTTCGTTATTCTGCCCTCCCTCCTGTTTCAGAAGTCAATTGCGATGCACCATTGGTTGCAAAGAGCACACAAGGTTTGTTGGATGATTTTTCAGCACTTTGCCAAAATTAGAATCATTCAATTAGTCAAAAATCTATCTTAGGCACAGGGACGAGGATTTCAGTTGCAATTCACCTCATCTGCGTACCTTGGAAATAAGGCATCGGAATCCCAACTTTTAAAGCACACACACTCAGAATTGGCAGACACGTCAATATTCTCCTCCAGCTGAAGAGCACTTTCGTTTGATAAGCTTTGAAATCACCAGTCCTGCATTTAAACACAGGCAAAAGTGTTCACTGGCGAGACGTGCGTTGTATTGCAAATGAAATCATAACATCACAGAGCGGTTTGGGTTGGAAAGGGCCTTAAGGCTCATCCAGTTCCAATCCGCTACCACAGGTAGGGGCACCTTCCACTAGACCAGGTTGCTCCAAGCCTCATCCCATCTTGGGCATCCAACCTGGAAATGGGGCTGAGCTGCTGATTTAACCTTCCATCCAGCAGGAACACAAGACCATCCCCATGGAGCAGATGACCACTGTCCTACTGCAGTCTGCCAAGACACATATGAAAACACCAAGTCCCTACCACAAAAATCAGTTCAGCAGCAGCAATCCCCTTTTCCAAAGCTTCCAATTCTTCCTAACCCCTCCACCCCAAAATACTCAATTTAAACCCTCAAGAAGCATGTTTAAACTCAGTTTTAACTGCACACGTGCCCCCCTCCATCACTGCTGATTTCTAGGCCAGAGGCAGAGCACGGTACCTGGTAGTAGCATTTACAGAAAAGCTCAAGCAATGATCAGCCAGTTTTGCAGCAAGAAAAGGAAAATGAAAGTATGAAGACATCCTATAAATAAATGCCACAGCCTGACCCACTTTCCTAACAGGGATAGAAATAATTCCTTTTATTTCCTGCCTCACATCCCAAAATTTCTAAGCTACTACGGATCAGTGTTACCTGCTAGGAAGATTGTTCCCTAAGAAAAAATAACTTGGAAAACAGCTCGGTGTGAAGGTTAACTTCCATTTGGTGCTGACCTGAAAAAAACAGGATTCTGACGTAGATCCTCAGGTGTGGATCACTAAAATAGTAAAAGTACGTCCCAAGATGCAGACAGGGCTTTGTGAACCTACGGAATGACAATCTCAAATGGTTTAAAGCAGGTTTCTGGCCGAAGTGACACAGAGAAGGTCATGAAAAGAGCTGGGGATCGCCAGTCAAATAGGAATCATGGAATCATAGAATGGTTTGGGTTGAAGGGACATTAAAGCTCCATCCAGTTCCAACCCCCTGCCACTGGCAGGGACACCTTCCACTAGAGCAGCTTGCTCCAAGCCCCATCCAACCTTGAATACTGCAAGGGATGGTGCAGCCACTTAAGATTGCCAACACCCAGAAGCAAAAAAGATAGGAACAAAAAGCTCCGTCTTCTAACTACTGGTTTTAAAAGGACTTCTCATTTCCACACACATATTGAACAAAATTGTAATCACCTTTCATAAACTCTTTGTGTCCTTCTCCCTTAAATTCCCTTACATCCCCATCCCTGGCAGTGTTCAAGGCCAGGCTGGACACAGGGGCTTGGAGCAAGCTGCTCTATGGAAGGTGTCCCTGCCCGTGGCAGGGGTTGGAACTGGATGAGCTTTAAGGCCCCTTCCAACCCAAACCACTCTGTGATTTTCCAGCTCAAGCAGCTGCTCTATCTCAGGGCCTGTTGTGCTTAATTCTTAACCCCAAGGAGAAAAAGAATGATTTGCAACCCCTTGAAGAAAAGCACAAGTGGTATTTTCCCCAAATGACTCATTTTTAATGAAAGCAATTTCACACCAAGTAGAAAAGAAGGAGCTAAATATTGAACACTTGAAGTATTTCATTAAGGCAGATGTACACAGTTAGCTTTCCTTGAGAAGTCCCTTTTAAGTTGAGCAAAACTCAAAGATAAAGGATAATTCAGATGACTCAAACTTAGGCAGGTCTCCATTTAGACACTAAATAAGCAGATATTGTCCAGCGACATGCTCTCACTCCTCTTTGCTTTCGCTGCAGCAGTGTGCTGGGCTCATGACTCCATACACCACCAAACTCAGTCACACTGCTGCCAAATAGGTCACATACCAGTGTGAAACAAGCTGGTATTCAGATGGTAAACAAGAGGGAAAGGGAAAGAAAGACAAGAGTATACTGAATTTTAAGGCTCCTCAAGAATCAATGTGCTACCAAAATGCAACTCTAGCACATCTATAGGTTTACATCAGCCTGTATGTTCAGCTCGACACCAGCAATACTGATACTGAAGAAGATCAGCCAGATAAAGCTGCATGATTGGCGATACAAACCCTCCAGGGACTTTCATCAGTTAAAGAGCTGGTTAAATTCATCTGAAAGAGTCAACAAATTTGATCAACCCCATGAATGCTCTACAGACCCCTCATTTTGTTACTGCTGTAAGGAGCTTTTCATGTGATGCTGCCCACAGCTATGAGGTAGCAAGCCACGTGTTCTGGTTTCTACCCAAACATGCAGCCATTGCCCTGGCTTAGCAAATGGAGAAAAGGACAGACTTTTATCATAGACAAGTTTGGGTTGAAGGGACCTTAAAGCTCCTCCAGCTCCAACCCCTACCATGGGCAGCGACACCTTCCATAGAGCAGCTTGCTTCAAGCCCCTGGGTCCAACCTGGCCTTCAACACTGCCAGGGATGGGGCAGCCACAGCTTCTCTGGGCACCCCCTGAGAGCGCCTCAGCACCCTCACAGGGAACAGCTTCTGCCTCAGAGCTCATCTCAGTCTCCCCTCTGGCAGGTTAAAGCCATTCCCCTGTCCTGTCCCTCCATCCCTTGGCCAAAGCCCCTCTCCAGCTTTCCTGCAGCCCCTTTAGGCACTGGAGCTGCTCTAAGGTCTCCCCTTCAGGAGCCTTCTCTTGTCCAGGCTGCCCCAGCCCAGCTCTCTCAGCCTGGCTCCAGAGCAGAGCTGCTGCAGCCCTCGCAGCATCTCCATGGCCTCCTCTGCACTCGCTCCTGCAGCTCCATATCCCTCTTGTGTTGGGGACATAGATTTAGTTAAATCATCTTAATCCCTTACATGAAAACTTCCTATTGCTGGCACTGAGCGGTTTAACCACACTCAGCTCACTCCACCATCTCGCCTAAGCTTTTCCACCAGCTTTTTGCAAGCATGAAGCAAACCCACGCCACTCAAACCACCCCAATGCTTGTTTAAGGGCCTGAAAAATAAATCAAATGCAAAAGCCATCCAGTAACAACAGCTCTGAGCTCACAGAAGCAAAGATTTGGAGTGATTGTTAAATACCAGAGCACGTTTGTCTGCCTCACTGCGACCAGCAAGTGTAAATCCCTTAGGAAAAGCGGTGCTTTTAGCCCCTATAAACTGTTACGCTTTATTAAGCGCTTCTGCAAGATAAACTTTACAATCCATGTAAGGTATTTCCTAACCCACAAAGACACATTCTTTGCTATTATAATGCCAAGCCTCGATTCCTTACGGTGATGGAAGAGGCAGCAAGAAATCTGACTATAAAAACATAACTCTGGCAAAGAATAAACTTTTAAAGTGCATTTTAATCAAGCAAATACTATGAGAAACCATTACATTTTTGGAATAAACATGGAAAATTTGGAAACAACAAACTTATTGGCACATAAGCCAGAATTTATGCGTTGTGTCAACGCAGCCTTAGCAACAGACTCACTACAACATCTGTATAATCCAAGGTCTTTACATAATAAGTAGCTCTGGAGTGTTTGTCTATGAAACAGCTCAGCAGGGCAGGGAAGGTCACTGATTTCTCTGCTGTGGAGGTGGATGTGCATACACGGATTGGGTTTCTTATCCCTCTTTCCTTGTAGTGAGGCAGTGTCTTATATATAGCTCCCTTGATAACCACTCCAGAGCAAAGAAACCCTCCCTTAAATACAAAGAACCAACATAAACCCCAAACAACAAATCCAACAGGCAAGGTACTGAACCAACCGTGGGGTCAATCCAGAACCCAACACCACTAAGGGCATCCTTTGAGCCACCCAACAAAGAGCCAAACTCCCCAGGGGAAGGCACAGCTGCAAAAATCACTGCTTCCAACTCCAAATCTACCATTTGCACCTTCTCTATTGCCTCTGAAATGACTTGGAAAGGAGTTATTCTTGGACAGCAGCAGGAAAAAAATGAAATTCCATCTGCTCCCAACAGATTGATCACAAGAAAAAACAAAGGCAGTGGCTCAACACGACTTACACAGACTTGTGAAATAACCCCTCACTTCACTACCAAGCTGAGCATAATTTCCAGGCCAGCTCTCAACTAACCATCTCTAAAAAAACATCCCACCTGCCTATTTAGGATTCAGGCATCACGAGTTCTTTCCAGTACCATCCACAGGAAAAGCATCTTTGCACTAACAAGGAGTTCTGCACAAAATGTTGCTCTGTTCATATGAGTTTATTAAGAAAAAGAAGAAAGGATTTTGCCTCATTCCAGTTTCCCAGTTACCTTCTTACATTTTCATTTAGTTATCTCTACTTGCAACTGAGATGTCTTAGAATGTCTTTAATAAGAAATTAGGAGAGCTTCTTTTGTCCTACAGGGACAAGACAAGGGGAATGGCTTTAACCTGCCAGAGGGGAGATTGAGATGAGCTCTGAGGCAGAAGCTCTTCCCTGGGAGGGTGCTGAGGCGCTGGCACAGGGTGCCCAGAGAAGCTGTGGCTGCCCCATCCCTGGCAGTGCTCAAGGCCAGGTTGGACCCAGGGGCTTGGAGCAAGCTGCTCTATGGAAGGTGTCCCTGCCCGCGACGGGGTTTGGAACTGGAGGAGCTTTAAGTTCCCTTCCAACACAAACCAGGGTGGGATTCTATGATTATTTGTAAGAGAAACACCACACACCTCCTGCAAACACCCTTAAGCCCTGTAAGAGAAGTTCATTCCTGCCTTAAAACTGCTGAAACTAAGACGTGACACTTCAATGTACCCTACCAGGAAGGATCAGAACCACTTAAGCAGAGTTCTCCGGCACAGAAAGCACTAACCCACTTCACGTCAAGTGCTTCCCTCAGGCACTCTCAAACACTGCCGCACTCTCTGCCCAGCCACACTGTGCCTTCATGGGTAGGATTTGAAGGTGATGCGGCTTGTGTGCCTCTAAGGGTGTTTTCCTCTTGCCGGGCCCCAAACAGCTCTCTGCCTTGTTGCTGGGCTGACGAATGCACCCAGACATAGCACTGAGGGCAATCTTGGTGCCTTACTACTCATTTCTGCTATTTAACACAATAAATACCAAACTTCAAGTTATTCAAAAGAGGAAATGTCAAGCTGAATGACTGCCAGACCTAACCACAGACATATCAATGCATCATAAGGTCTGTAACTTCCTCTCATCTCCTGCGCTTCAAATCAACGTGTCAGAGGTAACTCACAGAACGAGGAGCAAGACGATCCTGGTAGTAAGTTCCCCTTTGACACATGAAAAATACAAAGCTACCAGTCACTGGATAGCAGTTTTCAGGAACCATATTGTTCTTAGGCTGAAATCATCTTCGTAAAGGTATAAGTAAAAACCCTCTTTCAGTTTAAAGGCAGTTGGGCCTGTTTAATAGACTTACAACCACTTCTGACACGGTAGAGAAGTCTCATGATGGACAAGCTTCATTGCGGACTCTACACGCTGCTTTAAGCTATGGGCTTCAAAAATCCCACATGCAGTGATTTCCAAGACCAAAAAAACATCAAGATGATGCCTGCATAATGTTTCCTCAGAAAACTTAAAACTGACATGTCCAATTCCAGAGCCATTCCAAGCATCAGGACCAAACAGCACTTGATTGGGTATGGATCCCATCGCCCAGATCATGGCAGAGCCCTTTTATACTCAAACACAGCGAGCTGCAGTCTCAAAAGGCAAACACGAGTCACAGGAAAGCAGAGGGAAAGGTGGTGCTCAGCTCCCAGGAGCATTATCAGCCGGGATGAGCTCAAGGATGAGGGAAAGCCATCACAGCAGACCACCACAAGGCCAAGCAAGATGATGCTGGAGACCCAATCTGGTTTTCCGCTTCATCCTGGCTGCAGGAACAGATGTGTTCTGGCCCACAAGAGCTCTGCAGTGCTATTTTGAGCTTTTGCATCTCATTACTTAATTTATTTATTAAAGTCCCAGTTGGGAAAAGGGAGACAAACTTGCCCAAAGCATATGGGCTTTATTTAGATTAAGGCAGGCTGTTCAAACTGGCTCCTAGTCAAATTGTTCCACTAATTAAACCCCCTATTTTAGAGCAGAAGTACTCAGATAGATGGCTTTAAGATGACAGAGGGAAGTTTGAGATGAGCTCTTAGGCAGAAGCTCTACCCTGGGAGGGTGCTGAGGCGCTGGCACAGGGTGCCCAGAGAAGCTGTGGCTGCCCCATCCCTGGCAGTGCTCAAGGCCAGGTTGGACCCAGGGGCTTGGAGCAAGCTGCTCTATGGAAGGTGTCCCTGCCCATGGCAGAGGTTGGAACTGGATGAGCTTTAAGGTCCCTTCCAACCCAAACCAGTCTGGGATTGTACGTATGTTAAAGACAGAAAAAGTTAAGAACTGATAAATACTGAATGCTCAGCATATTCAAGAGCGGGGCCATCCATTCATAAGCTTAACTGGAGCCATCCATGTTCTGCTACGCGCAGTCAACAGTTTTAACACCGAGTTCAGAAGCATTTCATGGACAGCAAACATGGGAAATCCTTGAAAGCAGACAGTACTCTCTGGCCAAAGACATTTATTAAACTGACCCATCCAATGCAGGACAGCACCTTGCACAACAGTCCCTTTAACATCAGAAAGCAAACAGGACGGTTTGGCAGAGTTCATACAACATCTGCGTGTTAAATGTTGCTGTTGCTTCCAAACCCAAGTGCATTTAGCTAGTATTTGCATGACAGGTTTACTACCTCGGTGAGACAGAGGATTTCACACTGTTAATGTTGGCTGGCTAAATAATCAACAAATAATTGGCACACAGAGAGTGGGCAGTAGAAGTCACAGCTGATGTATTCATTAGGCACTTGGCTCAGCACCGTCCTTTCCCTGTGATCCTCACCGCTCTATACTGAGCTGAAATACAGGCACTTGCCCATGGCTCTTTGTCCTCTTTTCTCTGGAGACAGAATTATTTCTCCATGAGCAGCACTGTGACTTCTCAGCAAGCAAACAGTGCTCTGCCAGCCAAGCCCTGATACTCCAAAACCTCCTCCAGCCTCTCACTTGCTGCAGAGCAGTTAGCATCCTGCCTGCCCTCATCGCATCGGCTGCATGGGCACAGGGTGCCCAGAGAAGCTGTGGCTGCCCCATCCCTGGCAGTGCTCAAGGCCAGGTTGGACACAGGGGCTTGGAGCAAGCTGCTCTATGGAAGGTGTCCCTGCCCGTGGCAGGGGTTGGAACTGGATGAGGTCCCTTCCAACACAAATCACGCTGTGATGTTATGGTTCTATGTTTTACTGAAATACTACATAAAAACTACAACACAGAACTGTTGCGGTGCAAGTTCCCTCCTTCTTCACCAATAACGTAATATCCCACATCAGATTTCATTTGGATTTTCCAAATCGTTAAAAGCTAAAAGGGATGAAATTAATGTTCAACCCTATGGGCACTTAAACACATCAACTTTATCACCTGAACAGTGACTACACGCACTACTGAGGCCATCACAAAAGTGACAAAAACAGGGAGAAAATTTCCAGCAGAAAACTGCAAACCCAAAAATTTGAACTGAAATAAAAGCCCAAATAATGCAAACAACTAAATGACTTCCTGAAAATTAAATTTCTATATAGAAGGGCACCCGAGACCTGTTGTGAAGTCCCCAAAAAGCTCGGCTCTCTCCAACCGTGGTTCTGGGGTTAACTTCGGCTGTGGATGGAAAGCATGGGGGGGGAACACTCAGCCCGTCAGAGGTTCCTCATGGCTAACAATGCTGAGAGATAACATAAACACATTATTTTGCTTTAATTGTTCCCATTCGAGGCTGTTGTTCTATATTAGGAGTGTTACAAGTTTTTATGTAACATCCCACATGGTTCAATTTTAACGTAAAAATACTTTTTCCATTTGGGAACATCCTGACAACAGTAACAGTTTGGGAACAGAGAATCTGTATCTGTTCCCATCTAAGCTGTGAGCTGGAGAGCAACACGTAGGGAAAATAAAGACTTAGAAAACAACTTAAGTTTTAAAAGAGAAGACTGCATGAGAAAATGCTCTGCAATCACTGGCATCCATTCGTAACATGTCTGAGTGGATGCTGCTGGGTTGTACAGCCAGCGACGAACAGGATCAGAGTGACTGCCGCTCAAGTGATTCATAAACTTCCCGGATTAAACAACAGCACTTGTTTCAAAGAATACAAACATCAATATTTGTTCCATTTCTCCAGATCTCAGGACAAGTGACACATGTTTGGCAAAGTGCACCTCCAGTAACTGAAATAATAGTTTCTGTTTAGAATCACAGCATGGTTAGTGTTGGAAGGGAGCTTAAAGCTCCTCCAGCTCCAACCCCTGCCATTGCAGGGACACCTTCCATAGAGCAGCTTGCTCCAAGCCCCTGGGTCCAACCTGGCCTTGAGCACTGCCAGGGATGGGGCAGCCACAGCTTCTCTGGGCACCCTGTGCCAGCGCCTCAGCACCCTCCCAGGGAAGAGCTTCTGCCTAAGAGCTCATCTCAGTCTCCCCTCTGGCAGGTTAAAGCCATTGCCCTTGGTGCGTCCCCACAGGTCTTTGTCCAAAGCCCCTCTCCAAGTTTCTTGTAGCTCCTTTAGGCACTGGGAGCTGCTCTAAGGTCTTCCTAGAGCCTTATAGCACTCTTGAAGCATTGCTGAATGAACACCACTTATTTCTTATGCTCAAGCATTGCTAAATGAACACTTATGCTTTCTTATTTCTTATGCTGATAACAAATAGCTGCAGGCAAAAAGCATTTGCTAATCAATAGACATAAAGAACTTAAGCATAAATTACAACCAGACCCCTAAAAATAAGAGCAGAAGAGTCCTCCTTGTTAACTGGTGATTAAAAGGAAATACATCTGATCAGCGGTTGATGATATTACCCAGGAGATGCTCTTTCTATTGCTTTGAACCATAATAGCATTTTCCCTCCCCCTTCTCCCTGCCTCTTTAATGTGTCTTTGGAAATGCATCATGCTGACAAATAACAACCATTCAAAGAGCAATTACTGTTTCTGGGTCTTTTCGGTATATCTTCATTCTATCAGGTTTTCTGCATTGCACAGCCCTTTTCCATGCCCATGCCGTTATTTTATCCACCCTGATTTTCCAGGCTGACTGCGATCCCTCTATCCAGGCTCCTCTATGACATTGCAAATGATGTTATCAGCGCACATTTGTGTGCTCTGCCCAGTTCATCAATGAAAATAGCAGACAGCAGATTCCAGCTTCAACTTCTTGCCAAGTGTCCTGGGTTCAGCAGGAGCAGTCATTTCTCTCCTTGGTAGCTGGTGCAGCGCTGTGGTTTTGACTTTCGGCCTGGGAACAGTGCTGATAACACCGATGTTTTCAGTTACTGCTTGGTAATGTTTTGGTCTGACCAAGGACTTTCTGAGCCTCATGCTCTGCCAGGGAGGAGGGGAAGCCGGGGGGAAGCAGAGCCAGGGCACCTGACCCAAACTGACCAAAGAGGTATTCCATGCCACAGCATGTCATGCCCAGGATGTAAAAACGGAGGGCAGGGACCCGGAAGAAGGAGGTTAACTGCTGGGTCAGGCTGGGTATTGGTGGTGAGCGATTGTATTCTTTCCTTGTATTTGCCTTGTCATTATTATTATTGGTGGTAGCAGCAGTTGTTTGTGTTATACTTTAAGTTACTAAACTGTTCTTATCTCAACCTGTGGGAGTTGCATTCTGTTGATTCTCCTCCCCACCCACCCCGGAGCTGAGGGTAAGAAAGAAGGGGGAGTGAGTGAGCAAACTGCGTGAGTTATAGTGGCTTAAACCACGACACCAAGAAACACTTCCCTTTAAACTCCAGTCACAGAACTCTGGAATCCCAGGTTGGAAGCCGCCTCAAGGATCAGCTGGTCCAACCTTTCCAGGCAAAGTATCACCTGCACTAGATGGATGGCCCAGCACCCCGTCCAGCCCAATCTTAACATTGTCTAACGCTGGGGAGTCACTGCTTCCCTAAGGAGATTATTCCAATGACTGATTGTTCTCATTGGGAAGCATTTTCCTCCTGTGTCCAGCTGGAATCTTCCCAGCAGTAACTTGTGCCCATTACCCCTTGTCTTCTCCATTTCACTCCTTGCACAAAGGGAGTCTCCATCTTCTTTGTAGCCACCCTTTAAACACTGGACCATGGTGACAAGGCCCCCCTGAGCCTTCTTTTCTCCAGGCTGAACAGCCCCAGCTCTCTCAGCCTTTCCTCACACGCTCCCCAGTGCTGGGTTCATCTTTATGGCCCTTCTCTGGACCCACTCCAGCCCATCCACAGCTTTTTGTACAGTGGGGACCAAAACTGAAGCCAATATTGCAGGGGTGACCTGACCAGCACTGAGCAGAGCTAGACTATGGCACCCTTATCTCCGCTGGTGATGCCCTTGTTGATGTTCCCCAGCACCCTGTTTGCTTTCTTTGCCACACACTGGTGACTCCTGCTGAGCTTGTGCTCTCCAGGACCCACAGGTCCTTTTCCAGAGCTGCTCCTAGCCAGGCAGATCCCAGTCTGTGCTGCAGTTGTGCTTACCCAGGGGCAAGACCAGGACTTGTCCTTATTGACCAAGTATAATGTTTCTTCCACCTGTTTAACACGTTATCCACTGCTGCCCTTCAATATCTATCACTGGAGAAGGAGCCCGATTAATTTTACGTCAATAGGAAGAGAAGATAAACTCGCTTATCAGCTTACTCTGGTTCTCCTGGCTACCACACCAAAGGTGAAAAGTTCTTCATACATCACATAGTGCCATGCATTTCAATAGTCCTCCAGGTGCCACTGAATCAAATGGGCTTTCAAAGTCCAGAGAGCATTTCTGTTATAGATGCCTTCAGTCACAATGCTTAAAGAACATTGCTCCACACATGTATCAACAGCACTCTTGCAAAATACATATTTTGTTTAAAATAGCATAGAATCATAGAAGAGTTAGGGTTGGAAAGGACCTTGAGATCATCAGGTTCCAACCCCCTGCCATGCACAGGGGCACCTCCCACTAGAGCAGCTTGCTCCAAGCGCCGTCCAAGCCAAGCGGCCTTGAACACCACCAGGGATGGAGCATTCACAACTTCCCTGGGTAACCCATTCCAGTGCCTCACCACCCTCACAGTAAAGAATTCCTTCGTCATATCCAATCTAAACTTCCCCTGTTTAAGTTTGAACCCGTTACCCCTTGTCCTCTCACTACAGTCCCTCATGAAGAATCCCTCCCCAGCGTCCCTATATAGGCCCCCTTCAGATACTGGAAGGCTGCTCTGAGGTCTCCACGCAGCCTTCTCCAGGCTGAACAGCCCCAACTTTCTCAACTTGCCTTCATACCAGAGGTGCTCCAGTCCCCTGATCATCCTCGTGGCCCTCCTCTGGACTTGTTTCAACAGTTCCATGTGCTTTTTATGTTGAGGACACCAGAACTGCACACAGTACTCCAAGTGAGGTCTCACAAGAGCAGAGTAGAGGGGCAGGATCACCTCCCTCCACCTGCTGGTAAAACTCCTTTTGATGCAGCCCTTGCAAATTATGCAGTAATCTCAGTCCATCTCCTATTATTCCTGCCTTTAACATGCTTGAAAGCCTCATTTGCTCTCAAGGTCAGATTGACAGGTCTGTAGATACACAGTTCATCTTTCCCACAACTACTCCTCTCTAAATAGACACCCCACATCACTACTCTGCAGTCCAAAGACTCAACTAATGTTACTTTCAATTACCAGCATTCCCCCCCCCCATTTTTAAAACTGCTCTTAAAAGGCTATGAGTACCCAAAGGCACAATTCCGTTATAATTACACGTCAGAAAGACGTTTTAAAGTGAATTAAGGACACAAAGGCTATAACACAACTCCTGAAAATCTAACCAAAGCATCAATATGAGAGTAGAAATGAAAAAGGCAGAAAAATAGATTGGAATCAGAGAACGTGAATCCCGTCGGTACAAATAATCAAAAGGAAGCACAACATGGACTATTTTAGGGGGAACACAATCCAATGTTATGACTAGGACTCCTACATACTCCCTCAGTACAAATAAGTAATACGATATGTATCCATATGTACCACGTTCTCGTTTCCAGCACTCGGGATGAGCTCGGCGGTTTAACAGTCAGACTCTGCCTTCTCCAGAACACTGGTGTGGAAAACAGCTCTCTCAGACCAGCTTAAGATTGACATCTCAGACTCTGATTTGCATCAGAAGCCTGACAACAGCCCAGCCTCAGTCTACAAGGGCTGCAAAGTACCTACTTGTACTGAATCAATTAGGCATCAACGCAGTTAATCGGTTCATAAATCAATGCTGTAACTCCAGCCTGCATTAATTCACTTGCAGAAGGAAGAGTGCCACGGCTTTCTGAAGTGAAACGTCACTGAAAACACAGGGAGGCCAAGGTACAAACCACGACCTGGGGAATAAACAATTAAAATAAAAATACATACCAGACTCAGTGATGCACAGAGATTTCCCTTCCCCACTTTCAATCCTGTTGCAATTTGTTGCCATGAGTTTGCACTCACTGGTTTCACAGAATCCCGGCCTGGTTTGTGTCGGAAGGGACCTTCAAGCTCCTCCAGCTCCAACCCCTGCCACAGGCAGGGACACCTTCCATAGAGCAGCTTGCTCCAAGCCCCTGGGTCCAACCTGGCCTTGAGCACTGCCAGGGATGGGGCAGCCACAGCTTCTCTGGGCACCCTGTGCCAGCGCCTCAGCACCCTCACAGGGAAGAGCTTCTGCCTCAGAGCTCATCTCAGTCTCCCCTCTGGCAGGTTAAAGCCATTCCCCTTGGCCTGTCCCTACATCCCTTGTCCAAAGTCCCTCTCCAGGTTTCCTGGAGCCCCTTTAGGCACTGGAGCTGCTCTAAGGTCTCCCCTGAAAGCAGCGTTTCATCTGCACAGGCTAAGCTCCTGCAGAAATACTCCTGAACATGAAATAAGGCTGAAGAGGCATATTGACATCACCTAAAATGCTTAGTGCCTCTTTTAGCATGGTCACCTCCCATGCATTCCATGGACAGTGCTCCCCAAAAGGCAAATGAACATTTTACTTAATGCTTAGATCCCAATCAGGGTTTAATTTCAAAATAAAGGAGTCTGGGTTTAGTCTACGTGTAAGTGCATGTCTCCAACAACATCAGAGCCAGCATCTGTGTCTTTAAGATATTTTACTGTATAATGAGAAAGACCTTTGCTAACAAGACAATAGGATGAGATGGTACATGATGTACTTCACATTTGATGTATCAAAACTACTCTGGACAACTGCTTCACATTGCTGACCTGGTCTTCTCACCTCCTTAGCTCCTTCACTTAAACACAATACAGTATACGAAATAACATCAAGTGCCTGCACACTAAGTATATTAATTCCATACCTAAGCAATACACAGCTTTACCTACAAGTGTTTTCACACATAAGGGGCACTGAGGTAACTGCCAAAAGAACATCCCAACAATTAAAATTAGGAACTTATCACTCCTGTATTTTCACTCCACACTGAACACAAAAGTAATCAGGGGCAAAACTGCCCAGAGATTCTTTTTAAAGACTTCACCTATATAGCAGCCTTCCAGTATCTGAAGGGGGGCTATAGGGATGCTGGGGAGGGACTCTTCATTAGGGACTGGAGCAGCAGGACAAGGGGTAATGGGTTCAAACTTAAACAGGGGAAGTTTAGATTGGATATAAGGGAAGAAATTCTTTACTGTGAGGGTGCTGAGGTGCTGGCACAGGGTGCCCAGGGAAGCTGTGAGTGCTCCATCTCTGGCAGTGTCCAAGGCCAGCTTGGACAGGGCTTGGAGCAAGCTGCTCTAGGGGAAGGTGTCCCTGCGCATGGCAGGGGGTTGGAACTGGATGATCTTAAGATCCTTTCCGACCCTGCTCTATGATTCTATTACAGAGCCAATAATGAACACACATGACCAAGGGAAAAAGCTTAGAAAAAAGACTTTTAACTACAAAGTGATTCCCTCTCCAAGCCATTAGCAGAAAGGAGAACCTCTGTCAGGATGCCAGGGAGTCACTGAAGAGAGAGATATATATGTTATGTGTGTATATACTTAACCCCACTAAAATTACAGCCATCAGGGGTTTTTGATTTAATTGGAGATGAAAGGCAAAGCATCTTGTGCCAAATCACAGTCCTGACCTGCAGCTAATCTTTAGCCCATCACAAGCCCATCAACAGCCCAGGCTCCCAATACTCAGGCTGTTCATTAGGCACAGCACCTTGTACTACTTTTATCACACGGGCGAATTAGGAGAACCTAAAAATTTAACACAATTCTTCTCAGCCTCAAAATGAGGGGTTTTTCTTATTCAGATATGACAAAGATACCAAAGGTACTTCACAGTGGTTTATATCCTCCAGTCTCAATAGTGGCCTTCATCAATCAGCTCCTGGTAAAGGGCTTTGGACAAGGGATGGAGGGACAGGACAAAGGGAATGGCTTTAACCTGCCACAGGGGAGACTGAGATGAGCTCTGAGGCAGAAGCTCTTCCCTCGGAGGGTGCTGAGGCACTGGCACAGGGTGCCCAGAGAAGCTGTTGCTGCCCCATCCCTGGCAGTGTTCAAGGCCAGGTTGGACACAGGGGCTTGGAGCAAGCTGCTCTGTGGAAGGTGTCCCTGCCCGTGGCAGGGGTTGGAGCTGGAGGAGCTTTAGGTTCCTTCCAACCCAAACCTCCCTGAGATTCTATGATTCTACTCCCGTTGTGTCTACAGCATCCTGTAATCTTCCTAAACCTGAACACTGAAATTTCCTTCAGTGAATGACAGTACATCACTTATTTATTCACCTTGCTGCAGAAAAGCAAGACAGCCCAAAGAGGACCCCACAAAGCCATGCCATGAAGTACTCAAGCTTTTGCAAATTTGCTGATGTCCATGGCTCCATCATAACTTTAAATCAATAAAAGATGTATAAGAAAATAAAGCATAAGCAGAAATCAATAGACACTTATATAGCTGTCTCCTACAGAATTATTTCTTCAAATCTACAGGTAAAAGCAAGCAATCCCTTTCCAAGAGCCACCTTCTCCTGTTCTCCTGCCTCAACAGGGAGAAAAATAAATCTCTTTTTCAGATAAAGCTATAGAATCAGGGTCTACAGAGGAGAGAATCTCAGAATCACAGATGGTTTGGGTTGAAGGGACCTTAAAGCTCATCCAGTTCCAACCCTCTGCCACGGGCAGGGACACCTTCCATAGAGCAGCTTGCTCCAAGCCCCTGTGTCCAACCTGGCCTTGAGCACTGCCAGGGATGGGGCAGCCACAGCTTCTCTGGGCACCCTGTGCCAGCGCCTCAGCACCCTCCCAGGGAAGAGCTTCTTCCTTATCTCTAACCTGAACTTCCACTGCTTCAGTTTGAACCCATCACCCCTTGTCCTATCACTACAGTCCCTGAGGAAGAGTCCCTCTCTGAGGGTGAAGCTCACTCCGTACCCACCATTTCCAAACCACAGTTTGGATCTGCAAAACAACAAGGGCAGAGCATCCTTCCCTCCTCCTCACACATGGTGTAAAGAGAAGATCTCAAACCCTTCTTCAAGAGATGACAGAAACACAGCTCCTGACTCAAAGGCTGCATAAAGCCTGCACATAGATGGCATCAGCAGCAGTGCACCTCCTGCAAGATCTCGCCAGCTCTGGTGAACCTCGCGGTAAAATACAGCTTAATGTGCACAGTTTTTAGGGTAAGCAACTACACCTTCATATCTGCACTGATGTTTCACCATGCTTCTGTCCTGGCTGCCTTGCAATGCGGAAAGATCAGTGGGTTTTAGGAGGCCGGGAGTACAGCAAAAGGATGTGTTCTTCAGCACAATGTTTCATCTCATGCCTACTCTCATACATACAAATCTTGTGTTGAAAACAAGCAAACCTTAGGCTCTAAAGATAGCTGATGCCTTGACCAGCTTTGATCAGATACCATGATTTTCTCAAAGTGATTTAGTCTGCTTTTAATTCCACGTGACAAATTCCTGGGAACACTGAATGGCGGAATTAAGATCACATTTGAACTTCATTGCTTTTAACACACAATATCCTTTTTCATAAGCCTCAGTGAAGACGATTTAGGCATATTTATAGTAACATTAATGGCATTTCTTCTATAGGACAGTGGAATTCTCAGAATAGACAAGTTGGATACCACTTGACACACAAAACGGCCTTTCAAAATGCTTTTAAACCTCTAAATTCCTACTTAAAGAGCATCATCATCAGGACATCCTTAAAGCACATAACTTGTCCTTATTTCACGTATGAGGAAACCAAATCCTGAAGATTAGATGGTGAACCATACTTCTCCTTGATTCCTCAAGTTGTGTGGTCATTTACACTCAAGGGAATCATGCACAATGAATGTGACAGCTTAACCCCAAACATCTTCAAAGTAAAACACAAATGAACTGATATGCTGGTCCTTGGAATTTCGCACAACTGAAGATTGGAGGAAACACCACAGGCTGTGCTACCATCCTGTCTTTCGCAGGAGACGCTCCCACAACTAACAGCAGTATAATATCCAAGCATCTTTGCCTAGAAATCACTTTACCAGGAAACATGGACAAAGAAGAAAAGCTGCTCTCTATATTCAAGCTACCAGAACACAGCACACCTCCTTTCCAGCTGGCATTAAGCAAGGGGAACCCACAGTTTCATCTCCAGAAGCCTACCCACAGCAACCAAAGCCCTGCAGAGATTGCAACTGGAGCAGTCATAAAATCATAGAATCCCAGCATGGTTTGTGTTGAAGGGGCATTAAAGCTCCTCCAGCTCCAACCCCTGCCATGGGCAGGGACACCTTCCATAGAGCAGCTTGCTCCAAGCCCCTGGGTCCAACCTGGCCTTCAACACCGCCAGGGATGGAGCAGCCACAGCTTCTCTGGGCACCCTGTGCCAGCGCCTCAGCACCCTCCCAGGGAAGAGCTTCTGCCTAAGAGCTCATCTCAGTCTCCCCTCTGGCAGGTTAAAGCCATTCCCCTTGGCCTGGCCCTACAGGCCCTTGGCCAAAGCCCCTCTCCAGATTAGTAAAACCAACCAGCGCGCCAACATTGGGCAGTTCATTCATTCATTCTTTCCCTTCACCTTTTCAGGACTCAGGTCCTCTTACCCCCTTTCTATTCTTCATTAGGTGCCACTGGAAACATGACAGGCTATAAAGTCACATCTTTTTCAGCTGGACCACACATTCCCGTTTTCCACCAGCAATCCAAATCCCCATCCTTTCACATTCAAGCACCAAACCTGCAGGGAAATTATTATACCATTTGCATTAGGGAATTACGCATGTATTGAGATACCCGCTGCTGCCCCAGAAATCACCAAGAGTTCAGGTTACTGAGAATAGCTGCAAATGATCCAAGAATTGCTATTTTAACGTTGTGTTTTACAGAGCTCCAAGTTTTCTTTGGGCTCACCATAAAATTTAGGTAAAATAACCTTCTTAAAGGGCTTTTTCACCCTAAATGATTCCATGATGCTAAGTTAATATCAGCAATAGCCACTGGTAAAAATATATATAGATAACTTCCAGCAAGATTCTATGGATGTTTTAGGAAGCATGTGCATAGGCGGGAAGTCAAGTTCTGTTTCTGACTCTGAACCACTTCAACGCCCCCTCAAAATGATTCATTCTTCCAAAGTTGAACAAGGGCACAGTTAAACACCCATTACCATTCCCAAAATGAAAACCACTCACTTGAACGAATGGATGCAACCTGCGCTTGTGAGAAACAGACACCAAGTAACCCAGATTTAAAGATGTGCCTGTTACGTGTCTGAATGGAATAAATCAATCAGCTAACAAAAGGGCACTAACATACTGTCAAGCAAGCAGGCAGCACCTATAAATAAATGCATATGGAAATAGTGGATCATAGCATCATAGAATCCTGGAATCCCAGGTTGGAAGGGACCTCAAGAATAAGCTGGTTCAACCTTTCCAGGCAGAGCATCACCTAGATCAGATATCCCAACACCCTGTCCAGTCCAATCTTAACAGTATCCAACAGTGGGGAACCACCACTTCCCTGGGGAGATTATTCCAGTGGCTGCTTGTTCACATTAGGTAAATGGTCCTCTTGTGTCCAGTAGGTATCTCCCCAGCAGTAATGTGTGCCTTCCCCATGGGACTCCTCATCGAAAAGGAGTCCCCATCTTCTTTGTAGCCAGCTTTCAAACACTGGACCATGGTGACAAGGTCCCCCTGAGCCTTCTGTTCTCCAGGCTGAACAGTCCCAGCTCTCTCAGCCCTTCCTCACACACTTCCCAGCCCTTCGATCATCTTTGTGACCCTTTTCAGACCCTCTCCAGCCAGTCCACATCTTTTATGTACAGCTGGGACCAAACCTGAACACAGTGTCTTGTACAACAATAAATCCAGCTCCAAATTTTTCAACAAAACTAAAAGCACCTGCCCGGATATGCCTGTTCCTAATCTCCATCTGAAAAATACTGAAAGAATCACAGAACCTTCAGTGCCCTCAAAAGTAATTATTTCCCAGTATATTATTTGGAATACAAAAGAGGAGGGGATCCTGCCCCTCTGCTGTGCTCTGGGAGACCCCCCCTGCAGTCCTGATCCAGCTCTGGGCAGCAGCACAAGAGGGACGTGGAGCTGTTGGAGCGAGGCCAGAGGAGGCCATGGAGATGCTGCGAGGGCTGGAGCAGCTCTGCTCTGGAGCCAGGCTGAGAGAGCTGGGCTGGGGCAGCCTGGACAAGAGAAGGCTCCTGAAGGGGAGACCTTAGAGCAGCTCCAGTGCCTAAAGGGGCTGCAGGAAACCTGGAGAGGGGCTTTGGACAGGGGGTGGAGGGACAGGACAAGGGAATGGCTTTAACCTGCCAGAGGGGAGACTGAGATGAGCTCTGAGGCAGAAGCTCTTCCCTGTGAGGGTGCTGAGGCGCTGGCACAGGGTGCCCAGAGAAGCTGTGGCTGTCCCATCCCTGGCAGTGCTCAAGGCCAGGTTGGACCCAGGGGCTTGGAGCAAGCTGCTCTATGGAAGGTGTCCCTGCCCGTGGCGGGGGTAGGAACTGGAAAAGCTTTAATGCCCCTTCAACACAAACCAGGCTGGGACTCCATGAATCTAATACTTTTTTTCCAGCAGACCAGCAATCTCAATGCCTCTCGCATTTTGGATACAGTGGAATATTTTTTCTAGGAGTACTGAATGAGTTGATGGGAAATAACACAGAAGTTTCCCCTGATTTTACTCCTTTTACTGCAGACTTGCACAGTCAGCCCTTCAGTCCTATGCTACTCTGCATCTCAGGTCTTGCAATGGCTCGGAGTTTTATTTCTTAGCACGCCTTTGCTGACTGCACACCAGATCAGAGCCTGTAACAAAGGCAACCATTGGAGATCCTAACCTCTGGTATCGCTATAAACTTCACATGACACTCTCCGCTCTGCATTCCTAAGGTATCAGTGGTGTAAATGAATCATTAAATAGGCAGGTGCTGCCCATTGCTACAAAAAACCTTCACAAAACCATGCTGAAACATTTATTTCAGGAGAACTCAACCATGTTCTCTATCGTAGCAAGCAATAAAATCCACAAACTGCACTCAGGGTGAACATCAATCATGGGGTTTTCTCCAGATAGAGCAATTACATTCAAACTATCTGGCAGCAGCGTCACAATAGCAACACTTTGAGCATTATAACATGGTGAAAGGAAGAATATAATGACACATGCGCAAAGAAATAGGGGCTGAAAAACCCCACTCAATCCACAGCTCTACATTATACCAACAGCAACTCCAAGCTAAATCCACTGGAGGTGCAATCTTTTTCCTCGTAGCAATACTAATGACTGAAAAACAGCAGGGATGGAAACTACCACAGCTTTAGAAGCAGAGTAATTGAGGACACAGTTATTCTTTGCCTTCACAATGCAAGAATATTCAATCCAAACTACGTTTTCTGAATGGCAAAAATAGTTTTCACCTTCTGCATACGAGTTCATGGAAGGTGCTTACAGTAAGATGCGAATTCATCTTATACCTCGAGTAGACAAGCACCACCCTGGAGATGGGTATGAAATCTTCATGCAGGGCAAACACTGACTAATAAGAAGGTCTTCAAAAGGGTGTTTTCCTAAAGTAGCCTTCCTTATTTTGTGCCCTTTTGCATTACAGAAGCCAGCAAAGAAAAAACATAGATGGGAAATGGAAAGAGAAAACAAATAATAGAAAAACTGGGATGCTCATAGCTGTTACACACCCTGCAATAGTCTCTGCAGTGGCATTGGCTAATGGTAAGAGACATTACAGCTAATTTCCACCCCAACAGGACATATAACACAAAGCATCAACCCCTATTTGACTGGTTTTGACGTGCAAGAAGCACACCCGAGATGGGTGGTGTACAGCAATGCTATTTCTTCTGCAGCCATGAGCTCAGCAGACATGTCGAGGGAAAAAAGGGAATCCACACATTGGAAAACCCTTGGTTCAAACACCCAGATGGTCTCCACTAGCATTATCACCCTTGAACCAGCTGAATCCTGCTTCTGCATTTCTAGAGAACTGAAAATCCACAATCTGATGCTGCTGAAGGAAACATGTTTTACCAAACTAAGCCACGAGCAGTACCAGGAACCTTAACTACATCCTGCAGTGTCCTGACAGTGCTGCTCAGAGTCTGATTTAGAGATCAGCCGCTCTTCTTGAGCATGAAAACTGCTCAGCCAGTCAGTAACACATAGAAATTCTTCTTCTCCCCCTCTGCTCTGCTGAGACCCCCCTGCAGTCCTGATCCAGCTCTGGGGCAGCAGCACAAGAGGGACGTGGAGCTGTTGGAGCGAGGCCAGAGGAGGCCATGGAGATGCTGTGAGGGCTGGAGCAGCTCTGCGCTGGAGCCAGGCTGAGAGAGCTGGGCTGGGGCAGCCTGGACAAGAGAAGGCTCCTGAAGGGGAGACCTTAGAGCAGCTCCAGTGCCTAAAGGGGCTGCAGGAAACCTGGAGAGGGGCTTTGGACAAGGGATGGAGGGACAGGACAGGGGAATGGCTTTAACCTGCCACAGGGGAGACTGAGATGAGCTCTGAGGCAGAAGCTCTTCCCTGGGAGGGTGCTGAGGCGCTGGCACAGGGTGCCCAGAGAAGCTGTGGCTGCCCCATCCCTGGCAGTGTCCAAGGCCAGGTTGGACACAGGGGCTTGGAGCAAGCTGCTCTATGGAAGGTGTCCCTGCAATGGCAGGGGTTGGAGCTGGAGGAGCTTTAAGGTCCCTTCCAACCCAAACCAAGCTGGGATTCTGTGATTCTTCACCACGCGAGATGCACCAAGGCAGTTATCAGCCCAAAACACCGAGTGCATTTTCTTTAACAGATTATTCTAAGAATTCTCCCACTGCTCCAGTGTACCAGATTTAGCCTATCAGATTTGCACATGAAGGCTGCTCTGTGTGCAATTACAATCTCTTACCAACCCTAATGATTCCACAACTCCATAATCAGGACAGAGCCCGTCTCTTTTGAGCATCCCAAGGATTTCAGGTTCCACAAACCAAATCCATGCCATGTATCACAGGCACATCCACTGAAACCCCTGCAGCAACCTGCATCTCTATCAAATAAATATTTATTGGAAGCAAAGGGAGTTAAGGGCACTATTACAGCCTCAAGTAGACTCCAAAGGAACTACATGTCCAGCAGCCACAAACAAAGCAAGGGAACAAAAAGCAAACATTACTGCTTCAGTCTTTCAGTGACTAAATGAGTATTTGATTCAAAGCCATGCACGCAGCAAATTACCATCTCTGTTCCACGCTGTAAAATTGATTATCAAATTTTCCAGCCCTGCTTTAAGACTCTGCAGTGGTTACAGGGGCAGATGTTGGCATGTGGCTATACAAGAACAAAGTACCGCAATAAAATTGTCACGGTCCTCCTTAGGGTGAATTCCAGCTTGTAGCAACTCAAAGCTCCACCAAGATCATTTCACCTCCAAAATCACATAATTCTCCATCCCATCTTCTGCATTTTTTACTGTAGTTTGCACTATGCTTTTGAAGACGTGATTAAGAGCTCCTAAAGAGCTACGTACTGGGAACATTTGTGTGCAGGAGGAAAAAGCAAAGCTCTCCCAGATCAAGAAGCTAATTCCAAGCGCTGTGCTTGGAGCTTCAAATGGGAAAAAAATCCTTCAAGGAAACTGGCTGTTTAAGAAAAGAGCACCCAAGGGTATCATAAATTAATGCAATAATACAACAGCTTGGTCAGCAGCAGCATGATCTCAATATATAGAGCATTTTCAGCATGCCTCTCCATAGACCCTTACGCTAGGCATGGTAAGCTCACGGTTTTAAATGTGATTGCACATGAAGGCTTCAGAGGAACAAGCCAGGAAAGTGAAATCTGTCACATGCATTCCAAATGTTATTTAACTGTATCAGGAAGCACGATAAAAGCATGGCTGGTCTGAGCTCTTCTGAATGCTTCAAGAGAAAAAGCCAGTTCTGTGAGCCCAGTGCTAACCTCAGTCCTTTTCTGATACTTGAATCAAAGTTATTTGTATTAAATGTAAATTGACTGAGATGGCAACAAACACCCAGCGAGACATGAGCTGTGTGCTGGGCTGCACCCCCAGAGTGTGAGCAGCAGGTTAAGGGAGGGAGGGGATTTTGTCCTTCTGCTGTGCTTTGGGGAGACCCCCCCTGCAGTCCTGATCCAGCTCTGGGGCAGCAGCACAAGACGGACGTGGAGCTGTTGGAGAGAGGCCAGAGGAGGCCATGGAGATGCTGCGAGGGCTGGAGCAGCTCTGCTCTGGAGCCAGGCTGAGAGAGCTGGGCTGGGGCAGATGGACAAGAGAAGGCTCCTGAAGGGGAGACCTTAGAGCAGCTCCAGTGCCTAAAGGGGCTGCAGGAAACCTGGAGAGGGGCTTTGGACAAGGGATGGAGGGACAGGACAAGGGGAATGGCTTTAACCTGCCAGAGGGGAGACTGAGATGAGCTCTTAGGCAGAAGCTCTTCCCTGGGAGGGTGCTGAGGCGCTGGCACAGGGTGCCCAGAGAAGCTGTGGCTGCCCCATCCCTGGCAGTGTTCAAGGCCAGGTTGCACACAGGGGCTTGGAGCAAGCTGCTCTATGGAAGGTGTCCCTGCCTGTGCAGGGGTTGGAGCTGGAGGAGCTTTAAGTCCCTTCCAATACAATCCAGTCTGGGATTCTATGATTATTTTAGATCCATAATGAAAGAAGCAACTGAGACTCTGAAACAGTGAAAAAATCTAGAGCAGTGTCTGACAACCTCTAAGCTGACTCAGGCAGCTGCTCCCCAGTATTCAAACAGTCAGAGAGAAGCAAGACAGAAATCTCTCATATTGACCACTGCAGACAAGGAGACGCTTGCAATCAAGTCTGAGGCATTGCTCTGAGGCAGTGATGTGCTCCTGGAACTGTCAGGGGCAGGAATGTTATTCTCTACCCACACTACTCCTGGAGGTCCCAGTGCTCAGCAGGAAGACAGCAGCTGGATGCTACTCACTCCTCTCCCCCACAGGTTAAAACCATGAGCAGCTCATTAATTCCAATAACTAATGCTCCAATGCTGAACACATTTGATGTGCATGAAGCAGAGATGACAGGAAGGATCTAGCACTGCATTACCTTACTCTTCTGAATTCACCACTATATATACCCCTCCTTGCTATGAAGCAGACTGAAAAATCATGATAAGAAGTGAGCTTCTTGCAAACATTAACAAAGCCTCATGCAATTCAAATATTGATGCTGGCTGTTCAGTGCAAGGCGAGAAGTGTTGAATGGAGCAGATATTTCAACAATACTGAATTATTTCACAGGGAATTTTTGTTCTTAAAATGGCCCTAATAAAATATCACTGTGCAATAAATCAGCCAGAGAAACAATAAAACAGTGGGAACTCACAAGAAATATTAGCCATGAGTTTCTCTCTGAATGAACGGACCATCTAAATACACATACAGATATATAGAAATAGCGATGTCAGACAGATATAAGCACACACCTCCTAGCAAGATTATAAATCCAGAGTTGGAAACAATGCTTCCAAGAACTAAATGAAAGCACATAAAGGTTCTCCCCCCGCCCCCAATTTAAATTGATAATGCTTAAGTATTTCCTACTTGAATGGCTTATTCTTTTATTACCAGAGCACACCATTTGAGTGAGCCCTTCACACAGCAACATGGAAGGGAAAATCATTTTAAAGCATGATAAAGTACTAATGAAAAGAGAGAAACAGAATGGGGAATCAAGCACAAAAGCAGCACTCAAATCTAATTTGAGCACCTAAACTGATTTGGCTCAAATTGCCAACATCCTTAGATATATTCCGCAGTTTCCTGGCTTCCCTAAAGCCTTAAACTGCCTCATGTAGCTTTGTAAAGCAAAGGGTTTGTATACCACCTTTTGACCAAAAGCTCCCATTTACTGAAGAATGGCAACTGTGAGAGCTCCTTGCAGCACCTCTCTCAAGTCCTGATTGACCCAAATCTTCCAGAGATAAAATTCCTCTTCACTGCAATATTCTTTGGCCAAGGACACTTTATTACCACAGACTCTTTACTAATGTTCAATCAGCAGCCCATAACTGCCTCCATTAAATTAATAAAAAGTAGTTGAAAAGATACACTCATCTTTTTTTTTCCCCTCCCCTTCCAACTGTCACGTTGCATTTTAAGCACTGCTTTGCATTTTCTATCTCCCACCTCAAAAAAAACCCACAAAAGTATTACCATGAAAGGAGAAGTAGTGCTGTTACACACAAGAAACAGTTCTCTGGAATCATTTGTGGTTTATTATCATAGAATCATAGAATGGGTTGGAAGGGATCATAAAGCTCATCCAGTTCCAAGCCCTTGCCATGGGCAGGGACACCTTCCACTAGAGCAGGTTGCTCCAAGCCCCTGTGTCCAACCTGGCCTTGAACATGTTTTCCGCTACAATCGTATCAAATTGCCATTTCTACGCCTAAATACACAATCCACACACAATTATTGGTCCACAAGCCAAGCACTATCCTGCATTTGTGAATCCAATCTCCTCAATCTGGCCAGTAAATCTATGTAAAATAGTGGTCATTTCTTAAGCTGTGCTTTACCTCCCCCAGCAGCCTTTGTCTGTCTGCGGATCAGGCAGCTGCCTGAAAGAATTCAATTCAAGCAGGACAAGAGGTTGTGTCACTGAGCTACAGAAAGCACTCTGAAAAGCCTGTGGTCTCCAAGCTTGCGGCATCCTTTCCACTGCACAACACCCAACGCTGGTGAGTTCACTCTCCAGTTTGGTGCTCCTGAGCTCTCACTGCTTGGAAACGTTATCTCCGGCGTGCTGCTGCAGCTCTGTGACTGGGAGATTTCCCATCCCTCCCAGCAGACAGCCTCGCAACAGCAGTCCTCTCCTCTTCCAGCTTGAAGCCACTGACCTGCAGCAGACTCCAGCCTGCACAGAAGCCTGCTGGAGGTTTGCACAGAAATAGAAAACACAAGCGCATCAGGCACGTCCACTCTTTTGCACTTCAGCTTCCTTTAAACCCAAGATCTTCACCTTTAAAGAACTCAGGTGGTTGGTTGCACATCTTAAACAAAAGAAAATCACCTCAAGTCCTTCCTAACTCAATCTTCCACCCCCTCAAGAGCATCACTGACCTGTGCAGAGGTCAATGCTTTCTCAGAAGCCATTCCTACCACCGAGAATGATCACGTGCAGGTACACTTCTGCTCTGCCCTTTCCTTTCTAAGAAGTCTCAGCATACCACACGAGCTTAAAAACACCCTACGCATCCACATAAGGACAGCACACGATCTCCCTTCTGTGGTTGGGATGAACCAAGGAAGAAAATAGCCCACCCCAGGTTTGTTACCTATATATCTGACTGCAGCCTAAATAAACACACTTTCCCAATGGAGAAGGCAAGCAGAACGTTAGTGGACAACCACACAGAGATACGATGCTCATTCTTCACTGCTAACACTGGAAGAGGCGCAGGATTAGTAGGTCAGCGAAGCACAAGTTGTATCATCACAACCTCAGTGTTCAACGTAAATAACGTCAAGGCCACAGATCAAGTCATCATATACATCTAGATCAGGACAGGAAGATTACCATGCCAAAACTTAATTACATCTCTGGAGCAAGCAGATAAGCATGTGGAACATGCCACACTTACTAAACAATTTTCACCTGCCCTTCTACTTCCCATTTGCATCTAGTAACACTTAAATGCAAGCCCTTTATAACCAAGCACCAAAAGAACAACCCTCCAGTGCTATTTTGACAAGAAACAGAGTAAACTCGTGTGAAAGCTGTGGCTGCAGAGCTCTGAACATTGTTAAGCACACTTGTCTGCACTTCTCAGAGCTCAAAACCAGCTCCCTAATAAACAAATCAACAGCTAAGTAAAGCCCCTAGAGAGAAGAACATGCATTATGTTTTCAGTTACCACTTTAGACCATTATTATATGCGACAAACAAACAAGAAGCCTTAGAACAATAGATATGAAGCTAAAAAGAAAAGGCCTTTATATATATAAATATATATACACCAATTCTTCTTTTACTCAGCAGCACCAGTTTTACCATTCAGACAAGAAGCCTCTGCCTTTATTCAAATCTAGTCTCAAGCCTAAACCGCTTGAGGAACGTAACAGGTAAGTGGCTGTTTCACAATGCTCTCCATCAACTAGAAGCAAATTCTTATCATGACAGTGACAAAAAACACATTAAAACACATTCGACTTCCAGGCCTTGCTTAGCCTGGCATCATTTCCACACAAAACCCCTCTCAAATTAGCTGCTCACACACAGATCTACAGTCTGTCAAATAAATACTAATGAGCAAACAGAAACCTCAACTCCTAAAGCACACAAAGCGGTTTTCCTCCAGGAATTTGGCTTACACAGGCAGCATTCATTCTCCCAGATGTACAGGGAGCATCGCTGAAGGGTGGTTGGTACTTTCCATAAGGAGCTCCCTAAGAAACCAATCACTATCTAGAATACCCAGCCTTTTTTCATTTCCTTCTTAGCAAGAACCAGCCCTGCACAGGGAATTCACCTAATGCACAAGCACACACTGGCTCTCTGGCTGCCCCAGCTGATGAAACCACAGCAGGTAACCACCTTACAGAAACCCCTTCCACTGAAAACCCGAGTTTTCAGTGCATTTCCACAGCCTATTCCCATGAACATTTCCAGTTTCTCATCCTATGGGATAGGCTTCAGACACACAACCCAACTAAGCATCCCATCACCACCTAACCTTGGCACTGCAAGCACTGAGCTTTCCAGGATCAGAGAGCCCACTTTCTCCAGTGCAAAGGGCCCTCACATCACCGCTGTTCTGTTTGGTCCCCTCCGGCTGCCCAGCTCTGGCCTTGTCCTCCAGCAAACCAGGGAATTTCCCTCCACCAACCTGTTATTCCCACTGTCCCTCCCCAACAACCAGCACACGTTCCTCTGCCCCAACAGCTGAGCCCCCCCCCACCTGCCAGATGTCCTCTTTAAGATGCTGCTTCTCTCCCCATGTCTACCTCTCCCAGACCTGCCCTTACCCAAAACCAACACCTACTTAAGCTATCTGCAAAGATGAGCTTGCTTAAAGCCCCCTCACGCTCCTATTGCCTACACCCAGCCATAGCACCTGCTTGCATGCCCTTTCTCTCCCACCTCAACTGCTCCCTGACAGATCCAGTTCCCATCCCCACGTCTGTCGTTCTCCCATATCTGGCCTCACACGCATGCTGTCCTCCACCGAGAGCACCCACTCCTCACTGCTCCCATCTGCATCCACCAACAGCCGCCTCCATGCACAAAACCAGTCCTCATTCATAGAACGGTTTTTGTTGGAAGGGACCTTAAAGCTCATCCAGTTCCAATCCCTGCCATGGGCAGGGGGACACCTTCCATAGAGCAGCTTGCTCCAAGCCCGTGTGTCCAACCTGGTCTTGAGCACTGCCACGGATGGGGCATGTGGCATTCATCCTCCATCCTTCACCCCTTTGTACATTCCCCAAACCTAACCCTGCTGCCTCAAATACATCCCCCTACCCCATCCTGTCCTCTCCTGCATTCTCTCCAGACCTACTACAGCACAAACCCAGTTACTCGCAATCACAGCCCATCATCTCCAGGCTCAGCCCTGCACAGTCCATCACACCCAAATCCCCACCCACCCCATGCCTTACACCCACACCCCTTCTCCAGCACAGCCACAGCCCCTTCAGCTCCCAACTGCTCCCTGTTACCTCTCTGCAACCCCAGCACCCAAAACCCTGTCCCCCCAGAAATAGCTCTTTCGGGTACAGACACCCTGTACTCACCAATGACACCCACATCCCATTACTCACAGATCACCCCCCTTGCAGCCCCATCCCCTGCCCACCCCGGACCTGACCCGTGCATTCCCAACCCACCACTCCCACCACCCTCGGTCACCCCTCAAACCCGCTCCCTCACCACCACATGCTCCCCTTCTGTACCCAAATCCCTGTTGTTTCCTCCTCAGCCCTATACACCCCCAATCCCCGGGGTCAGCCCCGCACACCCCTTTGCCCTCAGACTTACCCCCGGGGCAGCCTCCAACAGGGACACCCACATCGCTGCATGCACTCCCACCTGCCCCGCTGCCCTCAGAGGATAAAACACCGCACGGGGCCGCGTGCGGCCCCCAAATCCCCCTCAGTGTCCCTCGGGGCAGCCGGAACCATGGCCATCAAGGCCCCTAACACCCGCCCCCCCCCTACCGGCCCCGGGCCGCTCACCTGAAGCGCCCCCCGCAGTGCTGGCACTGGTCGCCCACCCAGCCGGGCTGGCACTCGCACTGCCCGCTGGCCGGCTGGCACCGCCCGCCGTTGGCGCACGGTTTGTCGCATTCCTTCGCCGCCGACGACACCTCCTCAGCGGCGGCGGCGGCGGCGGCGGTAGCGGGCCCCAAGCCCGGCACCACCGCCACCACCACCACCAGCAGCAGCGGCAGCAGCCGCCTCCCGCCCCGCCAGCCCGGGCCCCGCCGCGCCATCTGCTGCCCCCCGCCGCCGGCTCGGGAAGGGGCGGGCGGGCGGCGGGACAACGCGGAGCAGCGGCCGCGGAGCCTCCTCCCGGCGCCGCGGCGCTACGGTGGCCGCTGAGGGGAGGGGGCACGGGATCGGCGGCGGCGGGAGGAGCGCGCGGCAGCTAGGCGGCGCCGCCGCGCCGCGGCCGGTGACGTCACCCGCGGGACGCGGGGCCGCCGTTCGCCTTCGCTGGTGCGGCCAGCGAGTGGGGGGGAGAGAGCGGCCCCATGGAGGGCGGCTCTAGGGTGGAGGGGCATAGAGATGGGCGCTCCCCCCAGCTGCGCGGCGGTGTGCCCGCCCCATAGGGGTTGACCGTGAAGGCGGTGGCGTGGGTCGGGGTTAGGGGCAGTGTTAATGTCTCCGCCGGTGATGTGGATGAGGGGATGGAGTACCCCCCGAGTGGGTCTGGAGATGGCACCAGAAGGGTGGGAGTGTGGAGGGATGGGGAGGCGCTGCAGCGGGGTGCGGGTGAGCTGGACCCATGGGCTGAGGTGGGCTGGGTGTTGTGCGTGGAGGCAGGCAGCAACCTGCGCTTGGGAGGCGGCAGCCCCATGCGGTGCTCCGGGGTTGGGGAAAGGCGGCTGGAAACTGCTCATGGAAGAGGACCTGGGTTGATGGAGCTGAACGTGAGCAGCTCGTGCCCAGGCAGCCGAGGAGACAATGGCATCCTGGCCTGTGTCAGCACCAGGGCGGCAGCAGGGCCAGGGCAGGGATTTTGCCCCTGTGCTGGGCGCTGGTGAGGCTGCACCTCGAATCCTGTGCTCAGCTCTGGGCCGTCACTGTGAGAGAGACATTGAGGTGCTGGAGAGGGGCCAGGTTTCCTACCGAATAACTGGAATAGAATCATGACATGGTTTGGGTTGGAAGGGACCTTAAAGTTCCTCCAGTTCCAACCCCTGCCACGGGCAGGGACACCTTCCATAGAGCAGCTTGCTCCAAGCCCCTGTGTCCAACCTGGCCTTGAACACTGCCAGGGATGGGGCAGCCACAGCTTCTCTGGGCACCCTGTGCCAGCGCCTCAGCACCCTCACAGGGAAGAGCTTCTGCCTTATCTCCGACCTGAGCTTCCCCTGTTTCAGTTTAATCAGATCCGTGCAGTGGTTGCCGGTTGTGTTTTATCAAGCGAACTTTAACTCTCTTAAATGAAGACTTCTGAAACCTCCTCCAGCGGGAAGAGAGAGTTCTCACACCGTGGCAAGCCAACAGTCAAGCTAATGGAGTATTCATCAGCTGCTGTGGCCAACCTCGAATACTTCAGAGAAGACTAACATCCGTGCGTGTTGCGCAATAGAAGAAATCCTTCCCTGACCTTGTTAGTGATCACACTGTGCCCTGCTGCTGTCTGCATGAAACATTAACTGTGGGAGATCATTACTGTTAAATTAAACTGAATCTGTTCAATTTTACCACGCAAAGAATGTTCAAAAACGCTTTTCTTTCTGCTTCTTTTATTAGGAGGAAACTGCCTGCCCTGACAATGCACTTTGGAAGGGGAGGAGTTAGGGTTAGCCCAGGGTGCAGGCCAGGCTATTTTTGTTTCAGAAAACAGAAATATTTCATAACAGACGTACTCCAATGGTTAGAACACCCTTTCCTGAGAAGAGGCACAGCAGGACAATGGTGTTTTGCAAACCACACGTAGCAAGGGGATTGCAATGAGGGATGGACTAGTCCTGGCTATCACAACTAAAGGTATAATGTCATCAGAGCAGCACTTGAGTGTCTTTTTGCGCCTGAGATCAACAACTAATTAAGGAAGCATTTCCTTAGGCATGGATTTTAGACAAGATGAAGTACCGCCAGCGCTGAAGCCTTTTTGGAGTAAGGACCTACACTCGCTCCTGTTCACTCTTCCTGCCAGACTTTTATGGCCCATCGTTGTACATGCAATCGAGTGCGTATTTACTCAGCACATATTTGCTCAGTATATAAGTCAAGTTACTACCCTCATCATATGGGCAATGACAGGATAGCCAGGGTTGCTAATTAACAAAGTGGCCTCTGGGGTGAAATTATGTCCTCGTTAAGAAGACTCCCATTGATATTAATAAGGTCAGAACATCATTGCTGATGGCTGAGTCATGGCTGAGCTGGATATCGCAGGGTGCGTAAACAATGGAGCTGCCTTGGGAAGCTGGTTGCTTGGTCTGTTTATCTGTGCAATGCAAAATGGATCAAGATATGGCTATATCTGGGGCCAAAAAAATCACTTGAAGCCACAGCCATAAGGCGGCATGATACATGATTTTACCTTCTGTTGAGATGAGCTGCTTCACAGGAGCCTTTAACTCCAGAAATAACTCCCTTCCCAAGGGTCTGGAACCAGCTCTATCCAATTAGCTCATAACCCAGCACTGCCAGTTTTAACGTTCCTCACCCAACCTGCTGATTCCAGCCACTGCAGCCTCTGCCCATGTTCCCAAATCCACAGATCTGCCAGATGATCCTAAGGTCCTTTCCAACCCGAAGTATTCTATTATTCTATGACTCTGTTGAATGACCTTCCAGCTGCCCTGCCTGTATCCAGGTGGCATGGGGCAAGCTGCCTCCAGCAGCGTGTCCTTGCTCTCTATCCAAAACATCCTCCTTGCTCTGCAAACAGCAGGAGAAAGGAGGATATCCTATTATCCACCACTGAAATCATCCCTCACACCCCATCAGGAATTCCTCACTTTCCCAGCCTGAACAAAACAGCAAGAAAGGAATCCCTGCTACTGTAAAAAGCAGCTCTCACGCATAGCACTAAAACCCTTCTCCTTAAATGCAACTTCAAGCCAAGATGACCCAAAACAAAACCCCATTTTCCCCACAGCTCCTCTTCCCTCAGTGCTTCACCTCTGCAGTACCAGCGAGTCTGAGCAGGATCAGGCCAGACCAAAATACATTCACCTGAGATGCTTGTTTGCTGTCCGGGAGGTGTGTGAGCCAACCCTGCACTTACAACTGCACGTGATCCTCCTTCCAAACAGTCCCTGGGTCATACGAAGGGCTTGTTTCATTGGTTTTCCCCCTCTCTATAATTCAGACTTCCTGAAAAACTCACCTGGTTTTCCTTAGGTTTCTGTGCTCATGTCCCAGACCCCACACTGGCATAAGTCCTCTTTCTCTCATGCAAATCAGGAGCTTTTCCACCAGCTCCCCAGCTGATACAAGTGTGGAACAGCAGGAGTAAGCACAGAAACCCTCTATTTTCTATCCACCCACCTGGAAATCCTGCCGGGAGCGTGTTTGACAACACACATCCAATTATTAAGCACAATTATGCTTACGCTCAGAGTTTGCTGGGGGTTTAGTTTGACCTCTCTTTTTCCTTCCTTTAGATATGGACGTAATGACCAAAGGTCCTTCGAAAACACACTTAATAAGGGATGAAATATAGTAACTGAAGTGCTGCCAGGAACAAAGGTCTGATAGATTTGCGGGCACGGTAATGATGAATAGCTGACAAATCCCTGCATCTGCACAGCTGCTTTAGATCTTTCATCGTTAGGGTAGGGGGAAACTGATGATAAAACTTGAGTGAACTGCAGAAAAGAGGAGAGAAAAGGGAGAACGTTGCTCCCTTCCAGAACTGTTGTGGAAATGGAACAGTTAGTGATGGTTGCAGTTAGCAACGGTCAGTGAGATGGTAACAACCCCATATGGACTGGGTTGTATCACATGTCTCTACTCAGAGCCCTGTAAGAGCTCTAGTGATTACAAATGTGAGAACCTTGGGTTTGTATCTAATTCAAAAGAAACAGCATTTCCTACTGTACAAGTCTGCAGCGCCACAAAGGCTGCTGGATCAATGCGGGTTCAGCAACAGCAGTAGCGCAGTTACTCGCAGTGTATCTGCTTTGCTGCTGTTCTTCTTGTAGGCTTTCTATTTTCAGGTCATGTCTTCAAAGAGCTTTATGGAAAGATTTGACCCACATACCTCCATCTGATTTCAGTGGGAAGATGAGCAGGCTCTGAAGACCAGCGTCTGATTGCCTCAAGTTGGGTAACTATGAGAACAGTGTATCTGTCAATTTGTATAGACTAGGGACTAAAATTAGGCCCAAACCTGGAAAGTATGGCTCCCAGCCCGGAGCCAGAATCCCTGTAAAGCCATTCCTCTGAAATCCTGATGGATTTAGAGATAACCTCCAGCTTCGTGGTGAAAATCAGAGTATTGTGTAAAGTGTAAGGAGGAAAAAGGGGGGGGAAACGTCAAAACAAAGTAAGTTGTGCTTCTTGGGAAGAGAAAAACCACTTCAGCGTGTCATCTTCATGGATACTGTTTGAACACCACCACAGAATGGTGAATTTGCTGCAGAACAAAAAGCCAACTGCGCTTTTAAACTCTGGTGCTTACAAAAACAAAGGCTTTGTTTGCAAGCAGGGCCTAATTGTCCAGTTCCAGCCTGCTCTTTGGGAAGAGCGTGTTGAATGCATCAGCCCTTTCTTTGCAAGAACAGAGCCAAGTCCCAAGCGTAGCAAGTAATTGAAAGATCATTGACCAACAATAGCAAGTGAGATGCAGTCTGGAGAGAGCCTAGATGCTATAAAAATAGCTCTGTCTTCCCTCCTTCCTCCCAAAAGAGAGCCTATGAGGATAAGTAAAGGCATTCAGAGCCGCTACCAAAGCCCGGACTAATGTGACGCTCTGCACTTCAGCTGGAGGGAAGGGGCTGAAAAGAGAGGAGCTGCTGTCATTGTGTGGGGAGTTCTTGGGAGGAATAAAGGGGGGCAAGGGAGTTTTGTGCCTTCAAAACAAAAACCTGAACAAAACAGCAAAGACAGGCTGCAGGTTGTGAGGGGCCACGCCAGGCGCGCTGTGCTCGCCGAGAAGCATCTCTGCTATGTCTGACCCCGGTGACACTCTCTTGTGACATCAGGGCTTGCGGAGCAGCTGGTGACCGTAGTGGCTTGGTACAGTGAGAGCCTTGGCAGCATTGATGGGTGCCAGACTGCCACCCTGCTCATGACACCGTCCTGAGGGTGCATCTCAGATAAGCAGATGGCTGTTTGAGGAGGTCTTGCCTCCCATAAAGAGATCAGATTGGTGAGGAAGGGAAGGAGATGATATCACATTCATGCCTCTCGATCCTTTCCTCTTTCCCAGCTCATTTCATAGACTCACAGAATCCCAGCCTGGTTTGGGTTGGAAGGGCCTTAAAGCTCCTCCAGCTCCAACCCCTTCTGTTGAGCAGCTTGCTCCAAGGCCCTGTGTTCAACCTGGCCTTGAACACTGCCAGGGATGGAGCAGCTACAGCTTCTCTGGGCACCCTGTGCCAGCACCTCAGCACCCTCACAGGGAAGAGCTTCTGCCTCAGAGCTCATCTCAGTCTCCCCTCTGGCAGGTTAAAGCCATTCCCCTGTCCTGTCCCTCCACCCCCTGTCCAAAGCCCCTCTCCAGGTTTCCTGCAGCCCCTTTAGGCACTGGAGCTGCTCTAAGGTCTCCCCTTCAGGAGCCTTCTCTTGTCCAGGCTGCCCCAGCCCAGCTCTCTCAGCCTGGCTCCAGAGCAGAGCTGCTCCAGCCCTCGCAGCATCTCCATGGCCTCCTCTGGCCTCGCTCCAACAGCTCCACATCCCTCCTGTGCTGCTGCCCCAGAGCTGGATCAGGACTGCGGGGGGGGGGGGGGTCTCCCCAGAGTGCAGCAGACAGGGAGGTTTGCAGTGTCTCTTACAAGCGCCATCACTTGCTTGACTTTGCCCTTTCTAGGAGTCAAGCAGTGCTGCCCAACCCTTGGTGACACTGCTAAAAGGAAATGCAATCTCTACCCTTGATATGCAGCCCGGCTCTGGCTTACTCACGTACCCAGGATGGAGAAACCTTCCCTAATCAGCCCCTGGCACCACCATCCCCGTGGCGGCTTTCACTGCCCCTGAACTGGTGTCACCCCAACAGAGGGATTACGGGGAGGTCAGGCACTGCTCCAGGGGTGGAGGTGCCCTTCAGGCTGTGCACAGACAGACCCTGTGCAGCACCCAACCTCTGCTGGGTGCAGTTCCACCAACAGGCAGTAATTAACTTGGGATTAAAGCATAAGTAAACCTGTAGACACCAGTTAGCTTTACTTCTGTCTCTCAGTTCTGCCACCTCTTCTTTTGCTTTAACCCTCTGTGTCACACATTATGTTGACTCCTTCCAGCTCTTGGGAAAGACAACTGAATCTTTTTCACTGTCTGGGAGAAGATTTAGATTAGACATTAGGGAAAGGTTCTTCCCTGTGAGGGTGCTGAGGCGCTGGCACAGGGTGCCCAGAGAAGCTGTGGCTGCCCCATCCCTGGCAGTGCTCAAGGATGGGCTCGGAGCAAGCCGCTCTATGGAAGGTGTCCCTGCCCATGACAGGGGGTTGGAACTGGATGAGCTTTAAGGTCCCTTCCAACCCAAACCAGGCTGGGATTCTGTGATTCTATGGAATTATGCTGGTTTAAATCAACTTACTCATCGTCTGGGGCCTGTGTTTCACTGTTGTTCAGCCACCTCGGGCTAATTTGGTTTCATCAAGCAGAGTTCCTCTGGGATTCGGAGCCTTGCATTCGCACCAAGTTTATTAAACTGCAACTTTACCCAAACTCTTACACCTGAACCAGTAATTAAGAGGGTGAATGGTCAGGCTGACTTCCATGGGAGTGGCCGGATGTGCAGTTAAACTTGTGCCTGCAGCTTAACGAGAGTGAAACTTCCCCATGGGCTTGCTCATGCCCTGGTGATACACCACAGGAGGAACTTGGCCTCTAGATTACATCAACACCTTTTGCTTCCTCCTATCGCGACAGGCCAAACCAGTAAGGAGTTATTGGTTTTAAACTGAAACCAGTTCTCCCAATGGCTTTTGCACCTCAGTGCAAGATAGTTGTGCAAAGTATAATTGGGATAATAAAGCCCCTGGATAATAACAGCATTTGAGCAGGTATTTTGCATGAATAGCACTAGGGAATAGGAAATGCCTGAAAGAAGGGGATGCACAATTACTTAAAGAGCACAGGTGCAGGGATAAATTTTCTTATGGGTGGAGAAAGCAAATGTGGAAACAAGGAAAAATTGTGTTGGAGGAAATCTCTTTGTCCAACCCTTTCTTCCAAGCAGCTCAGACCACCTCGGATCACTCTTTAGGGCTTGCAAATAAACAGCTAGTCAACACCTCCAACCACTAAAGCAAGATTAATAGCTTCACGCTACTTAACTCCAGTACAGCCACAGATACCTACGTATTATTGGGCTTAACAAAGAATTAAACCAATTTTAGGAACGAAGGAAACTTGGAAGGAAGGATGCTCGCTCCTCACGTGTTTAAATCAGTGTAACTCTGAGCAGAGGAGTATCACCAGGGCATGGTTTTGGGGGGGGCATGGGGAGGAGGAGTAAACTGCTGGGAGTGGCCTTGAGTCATTGCAAACTCAAGGATCTGAGGGTAGAGGGGTCGTGTGGGAAGGTGAAAAGAAAACAGATGGGAGCGTAGGGGTCTGTTTTGTGTAGGGTTTATGATGGTTCATGGAGATGGAGGCAAGGAAGGACCATTAGATCATCGCGGCTCGCTTCCTGCATCCACAGCTCTTTGCCTCCATCCTGTTGCCCCTGCCCAAGGTGTGAATTGTATTCCCATTCCATCTGCAGCCCCAGAGGGTCTCACAGCTCTGGGCTCCCCAGTGCTGCTGTAAAAGCTCAGCTCTGCGGCAGGATTTGGGGTGATTATCACTGCAATTTGAGCCCTGTGCAGCTGCTCCAGGAAGTTTGGCTCAAGAAACACACTGCTGTGGAATCCCTTGGGCTTCCTGGGAGGAAACAGTGTCTCATTATAATCCAAAAAGGTCTGGGGGCTGGGTTTGGTTTCATTATTTTCCCCAGTTTAAATTAAGAGTGCTAAAATGTAAAATGTGTTGTGATTTATAACAGAAATATAAAAAGGCTTTTGGTCTTTTCTTCCACTGCTTTGAGTTCTTCTCATCATCTTTATTATGTGAGTGCTCAGCCTGAGCGAAGGCAACAGAAGAAGAAGGATGGGGGGCAAGGAATGGGAAAAGACAGCCCCCATTCAGCATATCACTTGTTGCACATCCCTGCACTGAGATGCTTCAGGGATGCTCCATCAGCAAAGGGAGCAGGCTTGGAGCTGGATTATGGCCACGTTCTCCCTGATGTGCAAGTGCAGGTTGAAGACTATTGGGAGGCAAAGAGAAAGCTGCCAAAATAGGGATTGTGGGTTTGGAAAGAGCAGAACCATCTTGTGCAGCAGCTGTTTGCTGAAAGGATTGACTGCACACACAAAGGTGGCTGCTGCTGCGGTTATGTTTGAGAATGCTGATGGAAAACAGAGGGGGCTCTTCAGCAACAAGATCCTCCCAAGAGGTGTCTTTATAGCGCTATTGTGTGTTTTTAGAAGCAGCACTGGATAGAGGCACTGTCTGGGGATCTGTGAGTCAGCTTATGTTTGGTACTGGGAGACAAATGTGCTGTTTAAGCACATAGAATAATTCCCATCTCGAAGGAGCAGCTTTGAGACTCAGGCAATCGATAGGACCAGCGTGTCTGCTAACGGCAGCGTGCAGAGGTCAGCGTTAAGAAGTCATTGTGGTTAAGCCCTGAACAGTCAGGGAGAGCCAAGAAAATGCATTCCTTGGCTGAACATTGTTCCAGGGATGAGTAGGCAGTGATGGCCTTTGTGAAGCTGTGGATATTCCAGCCCACAAGTGCAGCATCAGCTCCAGGTTGTTTGATAGCTTTTCAATAGCACTGCCTCCGTCTCAAAGGGTAGGACTCACCTCAGCTGGCCTCAGACATTGACAGCCCAGACATCTCCACCTGAGCTGGTCCCAGAGGTTTGCTCTGTAGCCAACAGGGAACTGCAGATGTTTCAGCATGGGATTTGCTTGAGCTGCTTTGCATGGATGTCTCCATTGCAGCCCTGTGGCATGTACTGTCTCCTGGGACTGCAGAGCTTGTCCAAACATGCCTGGATCCCTCTCACAGTTATCTGCAGACTGAAGCATGGCAGAGTTTTGCTTTAATCATAGAATCCACTAGGTTGGAAAGACCTTTAAGATCATCAATTCCAATGGAAAGGCTCACTCCTATGTAAGGGCAGCCTGTAATATCTGTCCCATGGCACAGCTTGAGCTCCAGAGCTCCTGGTTCAGATCTCAGCACCGCAATGCCTCAGGCTGGTGGTAATGATCCTCTTCCCTGGAGGACCATGCTGTCTGAAGCAGACAGGGGCTTGGAGCAAGCTGCTCTAGTGGATGATGTCCCTGCCAGTGGCAGGGGTTGGAACTGGAGGAGCTTTAAGCTCCCTTCCAACCCAAACCATGCTGGGATTCTATGAAAATCTGTGATTTCAGCCCATGCTTTGCAGACTATAGCAAGAGACGGCTTTCCAGGCACTGGAGGGGAGTTCCACAGGCAAGACTGGGGAAAAAGTTAAGGGAAAAGCAGACAAAAATGTCCCAAGTGTGCAGCTCCACGGAGAAGGGAGTTAAAACCAAGAAGAAGGAACCGTTGTGTCGTGCAGGCTCGAACAGTGAGGCTGTGGAAGGATGGAGTCATAAGGGCAATGTGATTGAGCGATGAGCTGGGAAGATGATCCCAGCAGCGATGCTTTGTGGAGGAGTCCCAACATGCTCATGGAGCGGCGCTATAAATAACGCTGCCCTTCAGGCCAGCTTTCATCCGTTTGGCTTGCACAGAAACCTCATGACCATGTAAAGTAACAAGACCCATGAATTATGTTTCATTATCTTTTCTACTCTCCCTTCGCTCAAAAAGTAATGGATCTCCTTGTGGGCAAGAAGAGCAAAAAGTAGATGCATGCAGATCATCTACGGAGTGAGGAGCATGAGGGGGAGATAACTGAGCTGGAGTCATGAGTGAGAACGAGGGGTTAAGAACCCATCTTCCTGATGGAGTAATTTTAACGACACACAGCAAGCCCCCTGCTGTAATAAAGTGCTGAAAATAATAACCTACCATTAAGCAATGGCATTCTGGTCTCACCAGTGAGCATGCAGCAGTCTCAGTAATGGTGTCAGACCAGGATATTCACTGGGGAATTCATGAGCAGTTCAGACACAGAGGCTCCTCACCAGAAGGTTATCTGCAGGAAATGCCTGCGAGCTCCATGGTTATTACTTAAACAAACAGCAAATGGCGTTGCTGAATATAAAGATTGTCCTATAAAAAAGACAGAATAGAGGTGAAGGGGAAGTATTTCACAGCAAGCACCCAGATGCAAACCTCATTGGGGCTGTTCAGCCTGGAGAAGAGAAGCTGCGTGAAGACCTCAGAGCAGCTTCCCGTGTCTGAAGGGGGCTATAGGGATGCTGAAGAGGGACTCCTCATCAAGGACTGTAGCGACAGGACAGGGGGTGATGGGTTCAAACTGAAACAGGGGAAGTTCAGGTTGGTGATAAGGAAGAAGTTCTTCACTGTGAGGGTGCTGAGGCGCTGGCACAGGGTGCCCAGAGAAGCTGTGGCTGCCCTGTCCCTGGCAGTGTTCAAGGCCAGGTTGGACAGAGCCTTGGACAACACGGTCTAGTGAGGCATCCCTGCCCGTGGCAGGGGGTTGGAACTTGATGATCTTAAGGTACTTTCCAACCCAAACTATTCACTGACTCTGTTTTGCCTTAGCCTTAGCGTCCCAGACTCCTTAATCTGCTTACATGTACTGTGCTATTGATCACTATGCTGTGATCAGTGCATGTCTGACATCATTTTAGGGAGTACTTTGCCTTGGAGAACAGCAAAATCTGTCCTGTGAAGGATGTTAATGTATTGTTCCCATCTATATTCTTTTTCTCCTGGTGTTAAAGTACCTTCTTTTTCTTCTTCACAAGCCCACAGAGTCCAATGAACCCCTGGTTGTTGGTCAGAAAAGTTTCTGGGAAGCACCCAATCCAAGAATTGGGACTTCTGATGTTATTTTCCACAGGCTGGTGTTTCACCTAAGAGGCATAAGGATTAAAAAGGCTTAGGGGAGGGGAGCTGGTCTTGTGTTTGGATGAGCATCGCTTTGGGGACAGCGATTAAATGCTCCACTGCCTTTGTTTAGAGGATTTGCCTTGGGTGAGATGATGCTGCAAAAGTCACCCATCTTCCTAGAAAGTGCTGATGGCTGATAAAGGGGCAAGGCAGGAGGTTGGATGAGGGTGACTCAGAAGCCAGGTGCTCTCAAAGCAATTAACTCTCTTTGTAGACACTGAGGTAATGAACTTCAATCTTTGTCAGCCAGCGCTTAGTTCTGTTCCAGAACTCCACTTAGTGGACAAAGTCCCTGTGCTGAGGATCCATGCGATTTCATGGCTCATTGGCCACCTCTCATCCCCAGAGAGAAGCTGTCCTCCATGACCCAGTCAACAAGTCAAACACAGGCTTGAGTTGAATTGCAGGAGGTTGGAGTTAGTCAGTGGAGGAGTATTTCTTAGGGCATGGTCAGGGTAATGAAGCCCTGATGTCAGATGGGTGGAGAAGCCACCAAAGCAGTGTCACTGGAGATGACCAGCAGGGTTGACAACCATTTGGTGGGAAGTCTCAAAGTATGGAGTGGAAAAGCTCTTCATGGTTCCAGCGGTTTTCCTCACTTGGTCTGCAAATCAGTGCTGGAGCAGGGGACCCTTTTCTAATACGTGAGCCTTGAGATCCTCAGCCTGGGATGCTCTGACTTGTGTGTTTGCTACCTTAAGCCGTTGTACGCAAGCCATTGAGCTGGGGTAGTTCAGCCCAGGCACACTTCAGGTCACCATCACTTCATCCTGTTCCCTCTACAGGGTGACAGCATCAGGACCAAGAACATGCAGGGATCGGCCTGTGAAGTTCTCTGCATTTCCAGGTGAGTTAAACCAAGCTACATGTGAGCAGATACACAGAGAGCATCCCAGTGGCTCTGCCAGCACCCTGCATTCATAGATGACCTCTTGGCATCTCCTGTGTCCCTCACATCTTCTGTAATCACCCAGAGGATGCATCCATCCCTGCAGCATTGCTCTGTTTCTGTACCGAGTGCCTGGATCAATCCCACAAGGAACTTTTCCAGGAATGAGGCAGCTGTCCTTTGCACAGAACATCACGCATCCCAGTGCCATGGCTTTTCTTATGAACCTACTTCTGGTGTCTGACTCTAAGATGGAAGAGGCCTTGCAGGGACAGGAGAAAGCCCTGTGCTTTCCCATCTCCTCCTGATTACTCCTGATGTATGTCTCTGAAGCCAGCAGGATCACACTGAAATCCACTCCAGCTTGCACTAGATGCCTACAGCCCCAGCAACCACCTCTGCTTTCCAGCTTGCTCAAGCAAGGGGACAGCATCTCAGATGGCCAGAAATCCCTCATTCTGCACACAGAGTCTCTGTGCTTTGTACTTAACCTTCCCTGGCTGACTCAAGCCGCAGACAAGTTCAAGGAGTTCCTCTTTGCATCAGATGGAGGAAGGGGTTTTCGTGCAGCATTTAAATCAAGAGCTTCAGTAACTGGGAACAAAGCCTTTTGCAGCAGGAAATGCCCTAGAGAAGGCATCAGCTCCAACCAGCTTCGCAGCCTCACAGCATCTGGCAGAGCCCTTGTCTTCCCCAAAGCGCAGAGGAGCTGCTTCTAATGGGAGATGCTATGGGGAGACCAGGTGGGAAGATGTCCTATGGGATTTGGTTCCCTATTGGCATCACCAGAAGGAAGGAGGAAAGAAGAGAAATGAAAATGAAGAGGAAATAAAAAGGAAAAGCTTATTGAAATCATACTTTGCTTTCCAGAGCACAGCATCTTAGTACTCATTCTCTGCCCCACACTCACAGCATTCCCCTGGCTCTTGCCTTAGCTTTAGTTAAATGTAGACATCTACCAGCCACAGCCAGGGCAACAAGCAAGAGACTTCAGGGCTTCAAATCCAGCTTTGAAGCTCTGTTGTGTGCCCAGTGCAGTATTTTTGGTGCAGTGGCTCCTGCTCCATGCATGCACTGAGCATCACTGATTGCTTGCTCCAGACTGGCTATTGCAAGGCAGGAGCACGATGTACCTCCCCATAACAGCTGAATTGGTCTGAGCTTTACAAAGCTAATCAGCCATGAAGATGCCCCTCCTTGCCATCAGGGAAGAATTGACTTTAATGATGAGAGACATTCTCTTTTGAGCCTGATCAAAAGGGTAGGAGGCCTTGCGGGGAGATTTCAGCTCTTCCTTCTGAGCATCCCATGTAGTCAGAGAGCGCAGGCCTGGCTCAGAGCTTTTTCTTAACCCTCTCCTACTCTGGAGTCAGGAATTGCCAAAGCTTAACTGCAGGATTAATACAGGACCTGTGCATTTGGTTTCTTCAGCTCCTTGTTTTGGAGATCCTCGTGTTTCTTCCAACCCTGAGTGGCTGCGAGTGCTCCTCCCCATCTCCATCACCCATGCCACCCTTGGCATCCTTGACCATCAGGGTTGGATGTATTTCACATGCATTTGGCAGAAGAAAACTGGTGGGAATGTCGTGGTTTTCTGGGGTAGATATCCCAGTGACAGCGCAGGCAGAGAGTCTTGTCCATGAGGTGTGGAGAAGACACACGAGAGTATCTTCTCCATGATGTGTTCCAGTTCTTATGGAAGCCTTGCAAGGGGCAGTGTCCTTGGTGGGGCCACCAGTGATGGCTGTGGTCTGAAATATCCCAGGGTGATGCAGTGTAGTGACCAGAGACCCATGTAGCAATGATGGCATCTATGGCTTGCTGAGCTGTGCGGAAGAGAGCATCCTTCCTGGTGTCTGGGAGCAAACATTGATAGACCTTGCTAAGCATAGACTGCAGGCTTTTGGCTTGAAGGCAGATGCTGGTAGATGATACCAGGGATTGTCCTGATGAAGGATCTCCTACAACCTCTCCTTGGAAATGTTATTGCGCGTTCGGTTTAGCCCAATGTCCTGGAACAGCTAAAAGGATACAGGTCCTGGCTTCTACCCTTGCATCCAAGTCCCACATCCAGTCTCACATCCACGCAGCCCGATTTATCTCCAGCATGCACAAGGCTGTTATCTGTGCCTATGTGCCGACTGACAACGCCAGCAGGACCCTGTGTTGCAGACACCTCAGCCACTTCATTACTTTCCCTCATTACTCTGTATCTCTCCCAAGGCAGCAATTTTTCCTCTCACTTCCTATCTCCGAGCCTTGTCTCCTAATAGCCCAGTGTCAGCCCTGGGGGCTCTGAAATGTGATAGGAATGACGGGATATTTATCCTGCCTCCCAGCTGAGCTGCGCGGGCTGTCAGGGCTGGAGCTGATGAGCCCAGATTTAGGACACTGCTGCAAAGAATGCTGCAGGTATCAGGGGCTGAGATTGTCAGGGGCTTGGTAAAGCCCCCCCCCGTTAGTGAGGTGGGCAGAGGGGCCTGTCGGCATGAAATCGAATGGTTGCAATTTACCCTGGAGGAGGATGCTTACCCTGGAAGATGATATTTCTCTCTGTGAGAGCAGCTTAATCTCCTTTACTAGGTATGAGTAATATCAGTGTTAACTGGCTTTGCAGCAGCTGTGACCAGAGGACAGGCTGCTCTGACGAGGGCCATCACCTCAAGCTTGGGTTGGAGATGGCTCAGAGTTTAGGACCAGCACTTGTGTAGTCCCAGTCTTTCTCTGTCTGGATGTCCATCAAAGGCATATCTTGCACCCTGAGAATAATATTCGCATCTCAGGTAACTATGGAGAGCAGAGAGGTAGGGACTGACATGGCTGCAGGCAGTGCTGGTGTATAAATCCTTATGCTGTCACTCCTTTTTCCTCCCCAGTCTTCAGTTACTGCAATTAATGAAGCAATGGCAGTAAAATGATGGATTCAGCACGACCTGAAGACAAATCTTTCGATTCCTCTGCAAGTTCTCCATGCCAGGCTGGCTCGAGGTAGAGGGTTATGAATTTATGGCACATCTGAGCTCGCAGGGTTAGCACAGATTGCCATAGGCTGCTGTGCCTCAGCGCTTGTCTCCATGCCAAAACCCCATCACCCCTTTGCTGTGGGTCAGGAGGGAATTTTCCCAGTGTAAATGAGTTTATGTCATATATAGATGAGTCCCTGAAGGACTCAGCAGCAGAACAAGTCTCTGTCTGAGCAGTTCGCCCCACGCCTGACCTAACCTGGCTCTGCACCTTATGGAGAGGAGGGGTTCAGTCTCTACCACCAAATCCTCATGAGATAACAAGGAAAGGATGCAATTCTTCACCGAAACAGCCTGTCGAGGGAGGCTGCTAAACTCATCACACAAAGCTGATGGTCACCTGGTGAGAGTGATGCTCGGTCACTGCTCCGCCATTGTGGATTCTGGTCCATTCTCAGCCGTGCAGTGATTTGTTTAAGCCCGTATCAGGCTTGCTCAAGAAGCCAAGTTCATCACTCCTGGGCCTTATCTTTTATCAGAGGACAATCCATCCTGCTGTGCCGGTATCTCTCTATCCCTCAACAATGCTGCTCAGAGCATGTCACCACCTTATTCTTCACTCATGGGTCATCTGGTTTTGTTTATCATGCACTAAGAGGGAAGCATGTGTTTGGCCATTTAGGTTAATTAATAGATGATGTTGCTCTTCAGGGAGACAGGGAAAACCCATCCCAGGTTGGGAAGTATCAGTCAGGCAAACGTGCAGTAACATGGGCTCATACATTTATATCCCCAGATGTCTCTCCCTGCAGAGTGGTGTTCTCAGCTCTCCTGGGCTTCAGCAGTTCAGCCAAGGAAGCTAAAGCCTGAGTTTATATCAAATCCACTGTGTGAGTCCGTGTGCTGGCAGAAAGTTAATGCAGAGAAGGAGGTAGCTGCACATGCCTCTGCTCCAAGTGGTATCTTTGCCATGTTGAGCAACCCGGATACCCTTCCCTCAAAGAGTGAAACTCTCCTCTTTTCCCAGGAAAACCATCCCTGTCTGCAGAACTGGGATTTCAGCTGAATGATTCATCTGCAGGGTCATCCAGAATCACAGGCTGGTTCAGGTTGGAAGGGACCTTAAAGCTCCTCCAGCTCCAACCCCTGCCATGGGCAGGGGCACCTTCCATAGAGCAGCTTGCTCCAAGCCCCTGTGTCCAACCTGGCCTTGAGCACTGCCAGGGATGGGGCAGCCACAGCTTCTCTGGGCACCCTGTGCCAGCGCCTCAGCACCCTCACAGGGAAGAGCTCAATAGTAAATCTTTCCTTTATTGAATGTAATTAAAATTAATTTGATAGTAAATCCTCTCTTTGCGAGGCCATTGTGGCACCTCCCAGCACTGCCCGGTTCTTGGAGACACAGCATCCTTCTGGTGGCATAGCTGAGAACCTTGATGATCTCAGGAGCTGCACCCAGCAGCAAGGCAGGGTGCCAAGTGCCTGTGCAGCAGTGGCCCCAACTGGGAGATGTATTCAAGCCTTTAACTGGGACCTCTCCAGGCACACAAGCAGCCTGGTCTGGTGGCATGCTGGGGGGCACCCACATCACAGGGGATCCAGCGGGAGTTCAGTGATCCAGTGTTCAGCTCTGGGCCCCTCACTACAAGAGGGACATTGAGGTGCTGGAGCGGGGCCAGAGAAGGGCACTGGAGCTGGAGCAGGGCCTGGAGCACAGTGTGATGGGGAAGGGCTGAGGGACGTGGGGGTTCAGATGGAGAAGAGAAGGCTCAGGGGGACCTCATCGCTCCCTACAAGTGCCTGAGAGGAGGATGGAGCCAGGAGGGGGCTGCGCTCTGCTCCCAAGGAACAAGGGATGGGACAAGAGGAAACAGCCTCAAGCTGCACCAGGGCAGGTTTAGATGGAGCTGAGGGACAATTCCTGCCCCAGAGGGTGCTCAGGCATTGGAACTGCTCAGGGCAGGGCTGCAGTCACCGTCCCTGGGGGTATTTAAGACATGAGACGAGGCCTCAGTGCCATGGGTTAGAGGTGTTACATGGGGTAACGGTTGGACTTGATGATTTCAAAGGTGTTTTCCAACCCACTTGCTTCTATGATCCATTTTCACCTAGCTTGTTGAATCACTTGGCAGAATTACGTTGTGAAGAGCCTTGCTGGGTGATGCCAGCTGGGCTGTGAGGCTCTTGGGCTCCACGAGCGATAAAGATGCTTACAACGAGGACTCAGCTGGCAAGGTTAGCAAAGGGACTGAGCTCTCTTCCCCCAGGCTCTCAGTGCCGCCACGCTGATAGCAGAAAGGCCCTTGTGTGCTCCAGCGCTCAGATGTGACTTGAAGACACAGAAGGAGATCTGCTGGGAAAGAAGAAGCTATTTTCCTTTGGAGGTCACAAAATAGCGCTTGTGACCGCAGCCGCCTTACAAACAGAGGCCCCTCATTGTCTGCAGAGACACCCTTGGCAACCTTTCGTAGCAGCCTGGATGTGAACCAAGAAGGGCTTTGTGAAGCCTTATAAAGGGGCATTATGAGCAGGGGGCCCCGCGGGCAGGCGGGATGTGTCGGGGTGGTTCTCCCTAGAGGGAGCTACGGGAAGCAGGAATCTCCTTATACTGGAGCTGGTGTTGGACCCAGGCTCCCATGTGCTGGGAATGGGACTGTTGCTCCCATCTCCCTGCTCTGAACATCCTGCTGGTCAATAGGGAAGCTGTTTGTGAAGCTGAGTAATGGGTGTGTGTGACCCAACTTGAACAGCCTCAGTGAAACCCACTATAGTGTGACCATGTAATGGTTGAAATAGGGGTGAAGGAGTCTGTGTTTCACTGCAGAGCATTTGAGCAGCACTGACCAGATGTCCCAGACCACAAAAATCCTGCTTTCCTGTGGAGAAGTTGAAATCCAGTCCTTGTAGCTTCATGGGATATTAGTGATCATATCCCAGCCCCAAATCAGATCCTTGGCTCTGGAATTTCCTTATCTTGGGTCACTTCCCAGCATGAGTAAGGTCTAATAAGCAAGAAGTGCTGCTTTCCGGAGGGAGGCAGGAGTGTGTTACAGACAGTAGAATGAAGATGGCTTCATCCCAGGCTTATACACATGGTCTCCCATTGCCGGAGAGTCTCTGTTGGCTCTCTGTTGGGAGGCCCAGATGCCTTGAGATGCTAACACAGGGCAGCTGCCCACCCAGCCATGGCTTTCCTCAGGAAGGATGGTCTAAAGCTCAGGGCTGTTTTCCTGTCCCCATATCTCGGGGTGTCTCACTGAGCCAGGAGGTGATGCCATGGAAGCTCCCACATCCTGTCTGTGGACTTGGCACACCAGGAGGACGCGTCACCTTGGTGGTGGTATGAGCAAACAGGCTTTTCAGGAGGAGGAGGCTGGTTCATGTGGCAGCCTCCCTGGAGAGGGGCTTTGGCCAAGGGCCTGCAGGGACAGGCCAAGGGAATGGCTTTAACCTGCTGAGGGGAGACTGAGATGAGCTCTGAGGCAGAAGCTCTTCCCTGGGAGGGTGCTGAGGCGCTGGCACAGGGTGCCCAGAGAAGCTGTGGCTGCCCCATCCCTGGCAGTGTTCAAGGCCAGGTTGGACCCAGGGGCTTGGAGCAAGCTGCTCTATGGAAGGTGTCCCTGCAATGGCAGGGGTTGGAGCTGAAGGAGCTTTAAGGTCCCTTCCAACCCAAACCAGTCTGGGTTTCCATGATTCTGCATTCAGACTGCTGGACCACAAACCCTGCAGGGTGAGGCCACACACCACACAGGGGCTCTGAGAATGACGCTCTTCCTCCTTCTTCCTTTGGCTTCATGGCAAGATCTACCCCAATGCCAGCCCTCTTGTCACAAGGCAAGGGGGATGTGGCCTTAGAATGGTCACTCAAACCTCTGTTTTGACACAGGAGCATCTGTCCTGTTACTCAGTCAGGAGGCTGAGCCCATGGTGTGTGCCTGTGACACCGTGCAGGGGGCTACGTTTGGGTCATTTGATGACCCAAAACAATCAGGGTGTTGAGACCTACAACAAGAAGAGGCCATTGGTGGCTCTTTGTGTCTGGGAGACCTTCGAGAAGATGGGGAGGTGGCATGAGCCGTTCTGCCCTATAGAAGGGTGCTCATGGCTGCCTCTCTGCAGACCACCTCCGCACCAGGCTTCGGGTCTCCATTCACCATGGTCTGGTGGGGGTGACATCAGGCTCCATCCTTGGTGCCTTGTATGTGGGCTCCATCTCCTGGCTGCTTTGCAAACCCACTGCCCCCAGCCCGGCTTCAGTGCCGGTTCCCAGCAAGGACAGCACCAGCCAGGCAGGCGCTGCCTCCACCAGCCTTCTCTGCTCCATCTGCACACTTCTCCATGCAGCCATGCTTTCTAGCATATCCTTTTCCTAACGAGCTGTGGAATCACGTCCTAGTGGCCAGGGGTTTCCCCAGGATGGGCTCCTGTTGTAAGCCGAATGGCTTCATCTCATCACCCCCATCAGCTTCCTTTTGGAGCTGGGTACCATCATCCTATACTTCACCCATCAAACTCGATCTGTAGCACCTCCCAGATGAGCTTTCCAGGGGGTTTGGCTGATGGCTTCAACCTCCCAGTGGTGACAAGCCCTGTCCCAAGCACTGGGTCTCCTCTCATGCCACTGGGAAGAGGCTTTGCAACCACCATGATAGTGTTTGGAGAAGCCCTACTGTAGCCATGAGAAGCTTTCTCATAAAATTACCAAAATGAAGATCTCTGGCTATTTAACTTCAATTTATTTTTGGCAGGGGAAACCCCTGCAGAACCTGGGCAAAGAGGTTGATGGTACAACCGGTGAAGCCCTATTTTAGTGGTGAAGCCGTGACGGCTGCACCGACCTGCCCCTGGGACTGGCCCTGTGGGTCTATAGGATGCCTTCAACCCCACACTACAGTCTGAAGAAGCAGTCTTAGGGCCCCTACCATCCATGCAGCAGTGCGCAAGTTGAAACCACTTCTCCCTTGCCATAAAACAAAGCTGGCTGGTGTCTTGACATGGATCAGTGCTCTCTCGAGGTCTGTCCTGATTGACCCATTCAACCAAGTATGAAGCACTAAAGTATTTGCCAAAGTGATGCTGGGAACAGCTCTAGCAGGTAGTGCATTCTCCCAGAAAAGAGAAAATCAAAGATTCCTTCTCTTTTCTCTTTCATTACTCACACAAAATTGCCCAATATCAGCAGAGAGATGGAGAAGAGCATCCCTCAGATCCTGGGATCTCACTGGATAGGGCTCTGGAGCAGCACCCTGGTCCACATCTCTCACTGTTCGATACTGCATAAGCAGCAAGGCTACAAAGACCTGAGTCCTTTGTGTGCTGTGTAGGGGTCCATGTGGTTTTATGTCAAGGGAAACATTCCTGACAAGCACAGAAATTAATGAAGATGCTGATTTTGGGGGGGGTTATGACAAGGAATAAAAACACGGAAGCAATTTTGTGTTTGGCGCTTGGGAAACAGACAAGGATTGACAACGAGGAATCAGTGATTCAGGGTCGCACAGATGAGAAAGCTGTGAGGAATGTGATTAATGGAAGAAGGAGGAACAGGCTGCCGAGGAAGATGCATTTTCTAACAGCTCTTCAAGAAAAGGATGAGGGTCCCAGCGTGGGGAACTTGTCATTTCCAGTAGGCACAAACGTCCCATTGAGGATGGTTCCATCCAGTGAATCAACATCGGTGGGACCTGAGCTCGCCCCCCACTCGCTGTCTGTGATTCCTTCCATTTTCACACCTTCTCCAGACTTGTAAGACTGGCTCGGAAAGTGATGAGTGGTTGCAAGATTAATTGCTTTGAAAGCACAAAAGGAACAGAAACCGCCTGAAGGCGCCGGCGCAGATAATATGGTGTATTCATAAAGGTTTTAATAATTTATTGCCAGCAGCTTTATAAAGTTATCCTGCCCCTTTGCACTGCTCCTCTTCAAGGACGACTCAAGGCAGCTTCATTCCTGCTCAAGGAGCACAAATCAAAGGATGCCTTGGATCCTTCTTGGAGGAGTCATGTTTTATTAACCAAAGAGACTTGTTTGCTGGGAAGAAATTGAAAGTGCTTTTCCCAAGTTCAGGGCTCATGAAGAATTCCAGGTGAATACTACGGAAGTTGAAGATGGTGTTTGCCTCAGCTCTTGCTGGGGAAAGAAAACCTCAGGGGAAGGAATTAAGCATGGAAATGAAGTACATACTTTAAAATGAAGCATGTACCTAATGCCCTGCTCAGATACAGCCCAAGCGCAGTGGTGCAGGACTCTTCGTTCGTACAGAGCCTCGTGGCCTTTGGCACTGAGGAGGATGGACATCTATTTGGGTTTACCCTTTTGGATGTCAGTGCCTATACAGGCAATTCCTGCAATAGGCTATTTGGTTTCTTCAATATGATCCTGTTCACTTACAGCCATAAACCGGGTGGTCAGCCAAAAAAGATGAGAAGAGCTTTCCTGGAGGGATGGAGGACTGGAAAGAGAAGATACTGGGTTGAAAAGGTGGGGGGGAAAATAGAAGTATCCTAGGAGTAGGCCTGGAGCACCTTCTGTTTGCATTTTGTGGTTTATGATGTTTGGAGGCCTTTCCTTCAGAAATAGTATCATTGAATCCCAGACTGGTTTGTGTTGGAAGGGACCTTAAAGCTCAGTTCCAACCCCCTGCCACGGGCAGGGACACCTTCCATAAAGCAGCTTGCTCCAAGCCCCTGTGTCCAACCTGGCCTTGAACACTGCCAGGGATGTTGTAAAGCGGAGAGCAGGATATTGCTGTGAAGAAATGAACTTGTCCCTCATATGCCTGGGTATGTGGTCACCCTGGCTTAGCTGGTGATGCTGCAACAGTGCTCATGATAAGAGGGACCTGCAGATGGGGTTTTGTTGGGGCACTGGTGGTTTGGGGAAGTCCTGTTTGACATCTGTGATTACCCTCAGGAGAATCAGGTGCAGGGAAATGGGGTCTTTTTCCCTTCTCTTTTTAGTAGAGAATTAATGGAATTGAAACTAATGAGAAGCAGGAAAGCGTGTGAAGGCCAAGGGCTCAGTGAATGCACGGGGGGAAGACCAGGCTGAACATTCCTGGAGATGGGAGCAGTTGCCATGCTGACCCTCATCTCCCACTATCTCATTTTGTCCATGTTGAGGGTTAGAGAGGTCCCCTGGCCTGGAGGGGCTGTGGAAGGGACTACACGATCTTAAGGCCCTTTCCAACCCTAACCTATGATTCTATAAGGGACATCTGGGAGGCAATAGGGAGAGGGATGGTGGCTGGTACACACAAGGTGCACCAGGGACCCCTCACTACCAATGGGGTAGGATCTGGGGAGCCCATGGATGTGCTGGTGATTACTCAGAGAAGCAATAGAGCAGGGCTGGCCACAGAGTGAAGAGGAGACCACAACAAACCTCAGTCAGGATGGACCCCTCTGATACAGGGTGGATGGGTTCATGAACAGGTCCAGGTTTGCAGCTGGGAGGAAGAACCCGCTTCCTCTGACCACCAGCTGTACCTTAACCTAGGTGTGATGACTTCTCCAAGGTCAAAGTCAAGACTGACATGCTTTCCCTAAAGGCTGTGCTCTTGAGAAGAGGCACACAGAAGAGGTGAACAGCCCTCATGCTGTTGTGATGCAACAGTTTGGGGCCATCAAGTGAGATTATAGCTTGGCTGGTTCAAACCCAGCAGAGAGGAGGGTTAACCAGTGTGTCTGGTTTCCGTAGGCCGTGTGGATGCCAACGCTTTCCATTGGTTCAGAAAGCAGTCAGACAGCTCTGTTACACACAGGGCCGACCAGTTTGTCCCTGGCATCCACTGAGCCATGGAGAGCTGCAAGCTGGGGATGCCAAGGGAAGGACCACTCTGCCCTCTGCTATTAGGGAGAGCCAAGATCCATGGCTAAGAGAAGCTTTAGGTTGACCCACTATGGTCATTTGTAGGATCTTCTTCTGAGACCTCCATGTTTGAATTGTAGATTAATTCAGCCAAATTCCACGTCTTGAATTATTCTTGGGGTCCAAATACACTATGATCCCTTTCAGCACAAAAACCTGTGGATAAAGCCAACCGGAACCATTCTGTTACCTGTCGAAGATGTGGCCCACAGAGTGTAGTAACTGCTTTAAATTGAGGCTGCTTCAGCTCAAAGAAGCCAGAAAGTATATGAATAACATATGAAAGTAGACAGGACACAGGAGATTTGACAGTGGAATAGTCAAAGAACAAGGCTTCTCTTGATGAAGGGTGGTTGAAGTCTCTGTGAGGAGGGTCAGGTTCACTGTGAAGCTGGGCTTGGGCTGGATTGATTTGCCATGACTGCTCTTGCCGAGCTACAAGCAACTCATGAGCTCATCTGACTGGGGAAAACAAGATGCATTAGATCAATGGGGAAAAAGTTAATAACATCCTGTCGTGGTTTAAGCCGTAAATCACGCAGTCGCTCTCTCACTCACTCCCCTCTCTTTCTTCCCCCTGCTACTGGGTAGATGGGGAGGAGAATCAAAGGAATGCAACTCCCACAGGTTGAGATAAGAACAGTTTAGTAACTAAAGCATAACACAAAACCACTACTGCTACCACCAATAATAATAATGACAAGGCAAATACAAGGAAAGAATACAATAGCCCACCCCTTCTAATACAAAGCCCGACTACTCACTTCCCCCTCCTTCTTCCCCCCCACTCCGGGGGGGGGGGAAATTGGGAGAAGAATCAAAAGAATGCAACTCCCACTGGTTGAGATAAGAGCAGTCCAGTAACTAAGGTATAACATAAACCACCGCTGCCACCACCACCCACAACAATGACCAGGGAAATACAAGGAAAGAGGATACAATTGCTCACCACTCGATGACCGAGCTGTGAACTGAACTCTTCCGGGTTCCTGCCCCCAGTTTTACATCCTGGGCATGACGTGCTGTGGCATGGAATAGCTCTTTGGTCAGTTTGGGTCAGGTGTCCTGTCTCTGCCTCCTCCTGGCTTCCCTCCCCCTCCCTGGCGGAGCATGAGACTCAGAAAGTCCTTGGTCAGGCCAAAACATTCTAAGCCACAACTATAAACATCGGTGTTATCAGCGCTGTTCCCAGACCAAAAATTGAAAACACAGCACTGCACCAGCTACTACGAAGGAGGAAAAATGACTGCTGCTGCTGAACCCATGACACATCCCTTCCATGGGCAGAAACCTGTAGGAAAAGCAATCCTCAGACTTTGCACCTGCATATCAACATGAGTCGTAGAATCATAGGATCACAGAGTGGTTTGGGTTGGAAAGGACCCCAAAATCATCCACCTCCAACCCCTGCCATTGCAGGGACACCTTCCATAGAGCAGCTTGCTCCAAGCCCCTGGGTCCAACCTGGCCTTGAGCACTGCCAGGGATGAGGCAGCCACAGCTTCTCTGGGCACCCTGTGCCAGCGCCTCAGCACCCTCCCAGGGAAGAGCTTCTGCCTTACATCCAACCTGAACATCCCCTGTTTCAGTTTGAACCCATTACCCCTTGTCATGTCCCTACAGTCCCTGAAGAAGAGTCCCTCTCCAGCATCCTTGTAGCCCCCTTCAGGTCATCCCTTCCTTGGCTGCTCTACCTTCAGAACCAGGAGGAGCTTCCTTGGAGCCTCACAGAGGGATTTTGATAAAAGAGGTCAAATTGCCATTGAGCATCCACTGGTGCCATTGAGCTGCCTATGGAGGTGTCTCCCCATGTCCCTCCAGGGCTACCAGGCTCCCCATGTCTTAGCGCATCCCCTCTCCCCAGCAAGGTGAGTGCTTGCCTGTAGAGGTGGGCTATGAAACTGCTCACTATTCCAATGGGCCACCTGATTCCAATGGAAATAGTGTGTTCATCACAAATGTTCTGTTACTGCTGCTCCTGGGCACCTCCCAAGGTGCTTCCTTGACCTCTCCAGGCCTTTTCTGTCTTGTGCTGCAATTAATATCCTCATTCACATGCTCGTGGTCTTGGCAAGTTGGAGGTTGGTATAAAAGACCTTGGCATTAAATATTTCATTACCAGGCAGTGCAAGATATTAACAGGGACAGTTAATAGTAAATGTCCTCTTTGTGGAGGAAAATGAACTCATTTATGACACACTGCCTTGCTTGTTTCAGCAAGGGAAGGGGAAAGTCAGGGTGATAGCGCTCCAGCCTGCAGTCAAACACCCATTAAAACCAAGGCGTAAATCCCAAAGAAGGGTTTGCCCAAGGAATTTGTGTATTCTTGGGTAAATAACCATAGGCTGCTGTGTCTATAGGACAACAAGGGTTTTGGTCGGGTCTGGGCACGTTTAAAATCCAAGTGGCTGAACCAAGGCGTGGAGACTGAATTCATCGTCTCTCTATTGAGGGACATACAATTTCCACTCTCTTTTCTCCTCCTCTTCCTTCACTGAGCCACGTTACCAGTGTATCTTGCAGTCATTTAATTAATCAGATTAATTAGTCTGCTTCTGCAGCATCTCTGAAGCCTTTTCATTAAAATAGAGGTTGTTCCTGCTCAGCCTTTCTTTAAACCTCCCTCTTTGTGTCCAGAGCTGCAAACTCCCATAGCATTGACTGGTACACGAAGGGTAAAAATACTGTTGTTTGCTTATTTTCATGGTTTTCCTGATTTTCCTCTCTTGAACCCCCCCAGTGTAGGCTCAAAACTGAATCTCTCATCCCGCAAGGAGGTGAGAAGGATGCTGGAGCACCTCAGGACACTGGACATGGAAGAAGCCTTCCTGGTCCACGGAGGGGAAGGGATGGAATGGGACCAGGTCTCCATGTCCTCCCTGCTCCTCCATCTCTGACCCAGCATCAGGGATGCACCATCATCTATGGCTTTGGATGTGGCTGAGGTGCCACATGGCACCCACATTGCATAGGGTGGCTTCCCCTGCATGTAGCAGCTTTATTGGCTTTGAAGTGATATAAACAGTGAGTCAGTGACAGATACTGCCGTTAGCATCCCACCTGGCTGCCAAATTCCCCCAAGGAGGAGAAAGGATGGAGCTTCATCTGTGCTGCCTTTATACAGCCAGGCTGGTGCCTGTGTTAGGGATGAGCATCTCGGGTGGATCAGAGACCATGGCGTGAGCCTTGCCCCTGTGCTAAAACAACCCTACAGCCTGCAGACACTAAGGGCTGCAACAAGTGGTAAAACTCTCAGTATTCATTCACTGTACCATGCACAGTGCTGGTGTCCCCAGCATAGGGACATGGAGCTGCTGGAGAGAGTCCAGAGGAGGCCATGAGGATGATCAGGGTCTGGAGCACCTCTTGTATTGAGACAGGCTGAGAACTTTGGGGGTGTTCAGCCTGGAGAAAAGAAGCTGCGTGAAGACCTCAGAGCACCTTCCAGTGTCTGAAGGGGGCTACAAGGATGCTGGAGAGGGACTCTTCTTCAGGGACTGTAGGGACATGACAAGGGGTAATGGGTTCAAACTGAAACAGGGGATGTTCAGGTTGGATGTAAGGCAGAAGCTCTTCCCTGTGAGGGTGCTGAGGCGCTGGCACAGGGTGCCCAGAGAAGCTGTGGCTGCCCCATCCCTGGCAGTGTTCAAGGCCAGGTTGGACACAGGGGCTTGGAGCAAGCTGCTCTATGGAAGGTGTCCCTGCAATGGCAGGGGTTGGAGCTGGAGGAGCTTTGGGGTCCCTTCCAACACAAACCATTCTGGGATTCTATAATTCAAAATACAACCAAGCAGAAATGCACAGAGATCTTGCAAAAAGACTTGTTCCACCTGGCAAGGTCCTCATTCAATGCCCAGGCAGGTTGCACAGGGGGGTGATGCCAAAGGTGGTTTCATTTCTGCCCTCTTGACTTTGCAGCCCAAGTCTGTTCCCTTTCCTATGAGATGATTAGATCTTCATTAAATCTGCTTCATGGGCTACTGGCTCCAACCTTGGGCTCAGCTGCGGGAGCAGTGCCCAAATAGCCATCGGTACATACAAGTGTAGCATCTGTGATGCTGATGGTCCTATGACAGTCCAGTTGGGAAAAGAGCAAGCCACCAGGGATACGAGACATCTCTGTATAAGACACAACCAATCTGGAGATGTTCTTATTTGATTACCTAGGTAAAAAAATACCCCAAGCATTGAATAGGAACAAAAACCAGCTGGAAAACAACAAGTCTGTGTCTTGAATTTCTCTCTTCTGATCTGCTCACTCTCTGCAGCTGAGAGGTGTGGAAGATGAAGCTGAAATTACACGAGCCCTTTATTCTGTGTTAATTGAGAGCCATCACCCAGCTAAACCGAAGGCACAGATCTCCTTTTTCCCTTCTCCTTTTTTTATGTCCCAGACCAATTTTACTGTCTCTGAGACTGGTGAAGTGATAATTGCTCCAGCTGCACCACGCAGCCGAACTCCTTGCGTTTAACACAAGCAGGGATCAGGTGCATCTACATGTTAATGTATTCACAGCCCTTTCCTGCACGGGGGGATAAAATAGCTGGTGGAGAGCTGAAGGAGAAAGAGGAATTTCATTGTCATGGATTTGGGAAGGCAGAATATTTAACACAGCAACGCAAGGAAGGTTCTTGTTGTTTTCTGGTTTGTTTTTTCCCTTTTTAAGCTAACAAGGCTGAAACCAGGAGATAAAATATGCAGTAACTTGGTTCAAATTCCATTTCAATCCCTTTTTTCTCACCTAGCAGGTGTCTGATGCCTGACACACAGACAGGGATCGTTGCTGTGGTTTTCACCCAAATATGTCACCCAGCTCATCAGTTCTCTGCTTCTTTATCACTTCTGATATTGCTTCCTCATCTTTCAGGGCTCTTTGCCGCCTGTCACGTCTCAGATCATTCCTCTTCCAGTCTCAGTCGACATGAATATTGTTTGTGACGTCCAAGGCCCCCTCCATGTTAAACCTAATCCAAACAGTGATGTCCATGGCTGAAATCCTTCTGGTAGCACTGAGGCAACGAGGCTCGGAAGCTCCTGTGTCTTTTCGCTGTCCCCGCTGAACGTGCCAAGCAGCAGACGAGCAGCATCAATGGGAAGCAATTGAATTTTAATTCATATTGGTTGCAATCATCTCTGTAACCAGGGCAAATTCGACAGCAGGTTTCGACTCAGCCGTTCTGTCCTGGGTGATGGAGATGAAGAGGCTGTGGGAATGCTCACTCTGCTTTAGCCAGAAAACAGACCTTTTGCTTTGTCCTTCCCTGCCCCTATTGCAGTTCACAGCCCCCAGGTTTGTGACCCCTTACAGAATCCCAGACTGGTTTGGGTTGATGGAGGTTAAGGCTCATCCACTTCCAACCCCTGCCACAGGCACGGACACCTTCCATAGAGCAGCTTGCTCCAAGCCCCTGGGTCCAACCTGGCCTTGAACACTGCCAGGGATGGGGCAGCCACAGCTTCTCTGGGCACCCTGCGCCAGCGCCTCAGCACCCTCCCAGGGAAGAATCCAACCTTATCCACCTTATATCCAACCTAAATCTCCCATGTTTAAGTTTGATCTCTCCTATTCAAGTTTAAGTTTTCTCTTCTGGAGAACACGACACGAAACTGAAGCATGAGTGATGCGGGTGCCTGCTCACATCATAGGTTTAGGTCTCTGCAAGCATGAGCTGCAATCCTTCATCATCAAGAATGCCAACAAGGTTGTCTTTTATCCAAAGGCCCTTTGATATCCGTGCTTTCTCCCCGCATTGCTGCTTTCTCTGCTTCTCTTTCTTGTTAACAACCACACAGAGATGCCAACCACCTTTTACAGAGCTGCTTTTCTTCCCGTGACCTTTCTGTACTTTTATATTCACTGAACCAATGTGTGAGGAGGGAGGGAGGTGAAGGCGTTTTGTGGGTTGGTGTATATCTTATTGACGGGATTCTCTCCAGTGCTTTTGATACACCGACTGGAGCAGATCGATCTCACTGTCTGTATTTCTCCCCCCGAGCCTCCCTTCCAAGCAGCAGTGCCTCAGGTTTGTTCTCATGTGCAGACTCTACTGATACTGACTGTGTGCGTGTGTGTGAGCATCCACAGGATTCATTTGCAGAACTGCAATGCAGGTAACACTGAGAGTCTTCAAAACAGAAATGTCAGCACTGTAAGGTTGTTTTTCTTTCCAGCTCAGTCTTATAGGAAGAAAATCCATAGGGACCATGGAATACATAGGGACTGCACCAAGGTTGCTGGAGAGGGCTGGAGCAGCTCTGCTCTGGAGCCAGGCTGAGAGAGCTGGGCTGGGGCAGCCTGGACAAGAGAAGGCTCCTGAAGGGGAGACCTTAGAGCAGCTCCAGTGCCTAAAGGGGCTGCAGGAAACCTGGAGAGGGGCTTTGGACAGGGGATGGAGGGACAGGACAGGGGAATGGCTTTAACCTGCCAGAGGGGAGACTGAGATGAGCTCTGAGGCAGAAGCTCTTCCCTGGGAGGGTGCTGAGGCGCTGGCACAGGGTGCCCAGAGAAGCTGTGGCTGCCCCATCCCTGGCAGTGCTCAAGGCCAGGTTGGACCCAGGGGCTTGGAGCAAGCTGCTCTATGGAAGGTGTCCCTGCAATGGCAGGGGTTGGAGCTGGAGGAGCTTTAAGGTCCTTTCCAACCCAAACCACTGTGAGTCTATGACCATCTTGTGGCAGCCAGCAGCCCTTGGAGCGCACCAATGGATTGAAGATGGGAGGAAACCCGTTCCCCATTAACCCAGTATGGGATGCCAGGCTTTTTTGCACCGTGTCCCCTGAGCTAGTACAGGTGCATTGCTCCACTGCAGTGTTAGCGGATGCTGTGGGATGCACTGCTTTTGGATGAAGCTGAGAACTGGGCAGCTTGACAGCACTGAAAGATGTCCACGCTAGTTCCAAATGCTGGCAATGAGAAGCCAAGTTTTCCAGCCCACTTCCCAGCCCATCATTGTCTCAATCAGATGGAACATTCTTTGTTTCCTGCCCTAAATGACAGGGTTGTGTTCTTCCCCTGTATTTCGCTCAAGCCCAGTATGTAAATCGTCTTTACTCACCAGTGAGTTACAGCAAGGGCACAATTTCAGCATGAAAAAATGCCACACTTCCAAATCAGGTTCTTGCTCTGAGTCAGAGAAAACATCGCAGCCTCTCCTGGAGAGCACCACTGAAAATCCCCCAAACCTTCTGGTCAATCAAAATGTTCTGCTTCTATTTTGACTGTTTTCTTTTTCAGTAGCTAAGCCACAGAAACAAAAAAGCCCTTCTGCAATGAGAAACGCAGAGGCTTCGCTCTTGAACGTGAAGATGTTCTGGTTTGGTACCTTTAAAACGCTTGTGAGCTTCTCAGATTTCTGTTTCCGAGCTCCGGTTTAATGAAATCTTCACTCTCGGGGACATTCACCTCTTTGATTCGCCTCGGCAAATATTCCAACCTGGCCCACTAAGAACTAGGACCTCTGGAAAACATGGATCTGAAGGATTTGCCTTGTACCCTGCAGATATAAGCTGCTGTTTTATTCCTCAAAATTGAAGGTAAGGCCAGTACGGGCAGAGTTTCTCTCTTCAAAGCCAACAAGAACAAAGCAAGCTCTGCTCCAGAGATGCTCTCATCTTGATGGAGCTTGGAAGTGACAGAATCCCAGACTGGTTTGTGTTGAAAGGGACCCGTTCCAGCCTCCTGCCATGGGCAGGGACACCTTCCACTAGAGCAGGTTGCTCCCCATCCAACCTGGCCTTCAACCTGACCAAGTCCTGGCGCATTCAGGTCAAGGTTTGCTGGCTGCAGATATAAGGGGAGAAGCAGAGCTGCATGCAAACAGCCATGGAGGAAGAGCAGCTCTCTGTATCGGCCTATTGGGAGCTGAAGCTTGTGGTCCACTGGGCTATTTGATGCCTGCTTGTGGGAAACAGCAGAGCCATGAAATCTGGGCTGCAGCCGCTCTTTGGGTTCATAGAATCATAGAACAGTCAGGGTTGGAATGGACCTTAAGATCATCCAGTTCCAACCCCCCTGCCAGGGGCAGGGACACCTCCCACTAAACCATGCCACCCAAGGTTATGTCCAACCTGGCCTTGAACACCGCCAGGGATGGAGCATTCACAACTTCCCTGGGCAACCCATTCCAGTGCCTCACCACCCTTACAGGAAAGAATTTCGTCCTCATATCCAATCTAAACTTCCCCTGTTTAATCCTTTCTTGGTGCAAACCCATCATGGAGGAGAAGCACGACCGGCTCTCCAGCTAAACTGCGTGTTTGCTTGTGAGTTATGAACTGCCCAGTTTGCCTTTTCAGAGCGAAACATCCCCTGGGTGATTTAAATACAATTGTTAAAGGGTCTATGAAGCAGGTTTTTTGTGCAGGGAAGGGGTTTGTACCATGCTGGTAGATGTTAAAGGTCATTTTCTGATAGTGTTTGCACAGACTAAGCGAAGCAACTAGAATAAACCAGTCTGCTGCTATTGGCTCTCACAGGAGACGGGCCCAGCAGTGGAAATAACTTATTCAGTGGGAAAGATTCCTTGGAAGTGTGTCTCTAATTGGTCAGCTGAGGCTCTGCCTAATTGGAGCCTCTATTTGCTTTGACATTTGTGGTGCAGTGGGAGCAAAGTGCTCTTTTGAACCAGGGTTGCTCCATTGCCTGTGCAGGCCCAGAGGGTTTGGGTATTTCCATATGATGCTCAAGGCAAGAAGCTAGCTGCAGCCTTCATTTCTTAGCAGATTGTTGAGAAATGGAAAGCCTCTCCTGTCTCAAGCTGTTTCTAACACTTATTCCCATCACTGACACATCATGAGGAGTGGTGGTCTATGAGCCAGGCAAATTGACCGTCACGATGCTGCTATCATAGACATCAGTACTCAGGCTGGATGCGTGAGGGGGGGAAATGAGATTGCAAAGGTACTCCCAACCCCGTCATGGGGGAGATGAGACTCAAAGGGTGAATCTTGGATGGGATGGAAATCGACAGCGAGACCCCATTGACTGCAAGAGGGTTAAATCATGCTTCTCCGTCCCTGGCGGTGTTCAAGACCAGGTTGGATGGGGCTTGGAGCAAGCTGCTCTAGTGGAAGGTGTCCCTGCCTGTGGCAGGGGCTTGGAAGTGGATGAGCTCTGAGGTCCCTTCCAACCCAAGCCATTCTATGGTTCTATGATTCTCAGAGGAGCTGAGCAATTGCAGAGAGAACTCTCTGTTTAGCTGGATCAGAAATGTGCAGGAAGACAACAGATTGGGAGTTGGCTGCCACAGCGAATTTGCCTCATGTTGCACTTCTCACATGGTTAACACTATATAAATAATCATGTTTTATGATTTATTTATGAAGAAAGCTGGAGGTGACCTCCAGCTGTAGACTTCTGAAGCTGCAATAATCACACAGACATCTGGGTATTGATCTCTCAGAGAACAAGAGGTCTGTGGAACTGGCACCAAAGGGCATTCGAAAGGTGGGCTGATCTTTGGGAGGCATGACTGAATGGGGAAGAAGGCTGAGGAGCTTTTGTCATGATGGGCATGGGGAGGCACTTCCAAAATGGGGCCAGGGAGGTGGTTGGGGGTCTCTGGTGCATAAAGGCCAAAGAAAGGAATTGAAGAAGATGTTGTTCCGTGTGGACATAAAATATCAAACATGTAGTAAGGAATGCCTGTGTTGAAGACAATGTGACAAAGACCTTAGTGCCTGAGGGCTGATATCTACAAGTACTGCAGCAGAAGTGCCCACATCTTATGTGTACCTTTATGCCTCCCCCCTTGGAGGTCCTTGGAAGGCCCAGCTAAAGGCTCACCACTAAGCTCTGCTGGGACCAGTCCTCTCACTCCTTTCCTCCAGCATCCTTGGGGAAGCAGAAGGCAAATGGGGTAGAGCTCCACTATAGAAGGAAATCAGAAACTCAACCAAAATCAATGGACCTGAAGGAAAACCCACCCCAGTTTGCTTGAATTAACCTAAAATCCCAGAATTCCAGAGATTCCTGATGTGTTTTATTTTTCCTACGGTTCCCCATCAACATCACACTACATTGGGAAGTCATCAACAATTGTTTTCCATAAGAGCCACCAGATTGCCCACAAGGGACACCCCATTATTTACTCAGGATGGGGAACAGAAGCCATGGGGGTTGTAGACCTCACCCCAATACCTCCCGTCCATGCCCTACTCGCCCAAATTGATCTTGCATCCAAATCTGCCTTAGACAATGACCAGGGTTGGCATCCACTAGACCACAAAGTCAATGTCCCCACCAGTTGGACCAGTCTCACTGGGTCTTTGACTTGATTGATGCTTACAGCACAGATCTCCTCCCTGCAGCACCCATGAGGTGGGGCAGCAGAGCTTCCTGCAAGTTATTTATATGGCACATCGTTCCTTATGTTCCTCTTATCTTACTACTGTCATCGTCCAACTGCATTTCAACATCACAAACTGAGGACGGTAGCTCTGTGATGGAGCTTCGCTTACACATTCTTAACCAGACACAACCTTCTTTTAACATGTGCAAATGCAAATAAGAAACCCCCCAAACTGACTTTTATTTCGGTTTCTTCACTTGTTTCCTGTGCTTTTTTGTTTTCATAGCTGCAGCAGTGTTTATTCTCTGCAATTTAGAAGGGGGGCTCGCTGTTGAAGGCACCGACTCCTGAATCACATTGGCTTGGGGGAAACCAGGCATTGCATGCTCAGATGGTGATATGAAATGCTCTCATTTCTCCAAAGCTAGTGGGACAATCCAGAAAGTATCATAGAATCATAGAATGGTTTGGGTTGGAAAGGACCACAAAACTCATCCACTTCCAACCCCTGCCACAGGCACGGACACCTTCCATAGAGCAGCTTGCTCCAAGCCCCTGTGTCCAACCTGGCCTTCAACACTGCCAGGGATGGGGCAGCAACAGCTTCTCTGGGCACCCTGTGCCAGCGCCTCAGCACCCTCACAGGGAAGAGCTTCTGCCTTATGCCCAACCTGAACATCCCCTGTTTCAGTTTGAACCCATCACCCCTTGTCCTATCACTACAGTCCCTAATGAAGAGCAAAGTGAACAGCACAGTCCTTGGCTCTCATGTGTAGAGTGCGGGGAGTGTGACATCTCCAGCTCACCCTCCTTCCAGTGAATTATTATCAAGCCAATTATTCTGTCACTTGAAAATCTCAGCAGACGTCAATCGACCCAGATTCCACGCTGGCATCGGTCCCTCCGTACCCAGCTGGAATTGGAGTTCTTTGTCCTTTTATGCTCTGTTATTAAGGGGACAATAAAAAAAATGTATTTTTGCAGCTGCCAGCTACTGAAGAGGCATAAAAAATAGAAAATGAAAGATTAAGGGTGTTTATTTATGTGCCATCACTTTATGTCTGTGGGTTATTTACCAAAACAGTAACTCTCTAAAACTATCCCCCTAAAAGATGCTCAGAGGTTTATTTAATCACTAACTTAAACTTCCAGATGTTTTGCTGATGTGTGCTTAAAACATCCACAAGAACACCGTGTATTATTGTGCTTCTATCCAAAGATGACAGCTTTCTAGTCAGTAGCGGTATCAGTAGGGCTGTTATTTAGGGCAGTTCATTATTTAATGTGTCTTTCAGATTGCTCCTTTTCCAGCAAAAATACACAGAATGACACGTTCCAAATGCAACATAAAAGGACACAAATAAACCTGACTGGGGGGTGGATTTGTCTGCATTTCATACGAGCCAGGAGAATGCTAAAGATCTGGTCCTATCTAAAGTCTGCCCATAGACGGCACAGTCACTGCAGCCTCTGTGGATCGCAGGGAACAAGATGCCGCAAATCCAGCAGAATTGCACAGGAGCTTTGAGGGATGGGAGGAAGCAAAGGGGGGAAAAGGTGCTGAGGAGTTGTTTTTATTTAAAATTGGTAAGAAATAACCCTGCAGGAGAGTGTGTGCCCTATGCAAGTGCTTTGCTTCCCCTTCTACTGCACTGGGGGGAGACCCCTCCTGCAGTCCTGATCCAGCTCTGGGGCAGCAGCACAAGACGGACGTGGAGCTGTTGGAGTGAGGCCAGAGGAGGCCATGGAGATGCTGCGAGGGCTGGAGCAGCTCTGCTCTGGAGCCAGGCTGAGAGAGCTGGGCTGGGGCAGCCTGGACAAGAGAAGGCTCCTGAAGGGGAGACCTTAGAGCAGCTCCAGTGCCTAAAGGGGCTGCAGGAAACCTGGAGAGGGGCTTTGGTCAAGGCCCTGTAGGGACAGGACAAGGGAATGGCTTTAACCTGCCAGAGGGGAGACTGAGATGAGCTCTGAGGCAGAAGCTGTTCCCTGGGAGGGTGCTGAGGCGCTGGCACAGGGTGCCCAGAGAAGCTGTGGCTGCCCCATCCCTGGCAATGCTCAAGGCCAGGTTGGACACAGGGGCTTGGAGCAAGCTGCTCTATGGAAGGTGTCCCTGCAATGGCAGGGGTTGGAGCTGGAGGAGCTTTAAGCGCCCTTTCTACCCAGACCACTCTGAATCTATAATATTCTTTATTCTGTGCACCCTCAGTCCTGGTTTGCAGGGCTCCTGCACCAGGGGCTGTCTCTGCTCAGCAATTCTGACTTGACTCATTTGCTCGCAAGGCTCCACAGCTGCCTGTAGCCTGTTGGAACTGGATGAGCTTTAAGTTCCCTTCCAGTCCGTACTATTCTATGATCCTTCAGGAAAGCAGTGCGCTGTCCACCTCCAGTTGCTTCCTGTGCCTGGAAGAGCCATTTTTCCTTTCCATTCCCCTCTCCAGTCCCCTGTTAGGACTGTGCCTGCTTCAGGCTATTTTTGCTCTGAAGCATAGGTGCTGGCTCTCAGCTGCTGTCCCACTTTACAGAGCTTCAGCCTCACGGGAACAACCTGTCTCCAAAGTTACCAGTGCATCTTGCAAAGCAGTAGGCATTGGGATGCGAAGTGTGTGGTGGCTCAGGGCGGCGAGCTCTGATCCCAGATGGTCCCAGCGTGAGTCAAAGCAAACAATGTGGCTTTCCCTTCCCCAAACAAGTTTTAAAGACTTCTCCATCTCCAGGGAGATTTCATTCATTTTATTTCTCCGAAGGCCCTGTGGTGCTTTGGGAAAAGAGGCAGCTCCTCCAAGAAACCTTCCCTTGTCTGATCTTCTCCTCCATCCCCTGCTAGATCAGGTCTAAGAACTGTTCCCACATAAAGTCATGGAATCCCAGGTTGGAAGGAACCTCAAGATTAGCTGGTCCAGCCTTTCCAGGCAGAGCTTCACCTAGACCAGATGTCCCAGCACCCTATCCAGCCCAATCTTAACAGTGTCCAACGCTGAGCGGTTGTACTCATTGGGAAACATTTTCCCTCTTGTGTCCAATGGGAATCTCCCAGGCAGTAACTTGTGCCCATCACCACTTATCTTTCCCATGGGACTCCTTGTCCAAAGGGAGTCTCCGTCTTCTTTGTAGCCACCCTTTAAATACTGGAACATGGTGACAAGGTCTCCATGAGCCTTCTCTTCCCAAGGCTGAACAGTCCCAGCTCTCTCAGCCTTTCCTCTCACACTGCCCAGTCCTTGGTTCATCTTTGTGGCCCTTTCTGGACCCTCTCCAGCCCATCCACAGCTTTTCTGTATAGTGGGGACCAAAACTGAACCCGGTGTTCAAGCACCATGGATGGGGAGCTGTGTAAGATGTCTGCTGGCTTTGCAAAGCTTTTCTGAAGCAAAGCATCTTCTCAGGTCGTTGCCTGCACTGATCACACGCTGCTGCGCTGAGCCAGGCTGCTGGGGATGCGGAGTGTGTTTTACAAGTGTTGGGCATGCAAAGAAGGGAAGCTGGACCTGTGGGGTTGACCCACACGCTTGTAGGAGATTCCAGCTTTCATCTTAGAGTTGAGGTGCAAATGTATTATCATCTACATCAATAGAAAAGCTTCTGGGGAGTGGTTAAATAGTGCGGAACAGAGCTGTGTCCACCAGCCAACAGCTTACACTGCTGTCAGATGGGCATGGCTGGGAGAGACCGGTTGAGAGGAGAGGCAGATGGCAAGATGGGACTGACTGGTTACAGCTCAGATGTGAAGGGGTACGGGGCTGTCTCATGAGGCTGCAGATCCTAAGCTCTAATAGGGAAAATGAAAGCCTTGGGGGGGGGGGGGGGTAGCACGGAGTTCTGAGACTCAGGATGAAGTTGGGACTGTAGTGATAGGACAGGGACTGTAGTGCTAGCGAAGGGCCCGTGGGTTCAGACTTGAACAGAGGAAGTTCAGGATAGACATAAGGCAGAAGCTCTTCCCTGGGAGGGTGCTGAGGCGCTGGCACAGGGTGCCCAGAGAAGCTGTGGCTGCCCCCTCCCTGGCAGTGCTCAAGGCCAGGTTGGACCCAGGGGCCTGGAGCAAGCTGCTCTATGGAAGGTGTCCCTGCCCATGGCAGGAATTGGGACCGGATGAGCTTTGAGGTCCCTTCCAACCCAAACCAGTCTGGGATTCTGTGATTCCAAGTTCCTGACGCTTTCAGATCCTCTGCAAATCTCTGGCTTGTTCTCCCATGCTCAGTAAAGATCAGAGCATCAGTGCTTAGAAAGCACTGGAAGGGTTAAACTCCATCACTACGGATCTTCCTTCCTCCAAAATTTTTAGCTCCCTATAGGCCTGACCTGTAGAATTCCCCATGGTTTACACTGGTGGCCTTGGGCAGACCTTCCCAAAGTAGACTTGTGTATACGTATGTGTGTGTTTGTGTGCATGCTTCCATGACCAAGTGATTTCATTATCTCTCCAGCTAATTAAGAGGCTGTTTGTGTTGGTTTGCATTCAGCCACAGCAAATTCACTGCTACCGTTATGGATCAATTTTCCCCTCCTTGTCGCTGTGGCTGGTGAGCACAGTGCAGCTTTGAGCTGATCCAATTCATGCTCCACGTACTTGAGAGAAGCTAATGAAATTACACTGCAGGATGTAACCTGCCCAACTTTAAATGTAGGCAATTGCAGCTCTTCCTGCTAGAGTGTTGAACAAACAAGAAGTTAAAGATATTAAACAGGCAGCACATTTCTGCTTCCCCTATAGCCTACGAAGCCTGGCCCAAGGGTTGGGTTGGGACTGGGTGATTTTAAGAGCCTCTCAAACCCAAACCATTCTATGGTTCTATGAGTATAACCAGAAACAAACACAGCTGTCCCAGCTATGCCTGCGCAGCGCTTGTGCAAATGAATTAGGTCCTGCAGCATAATCCCTCCTCTGGAACATCAGCATCTCCGGCTGTGTCCTCCTGGATTGTGTCTGGCACCCATCCTGTGCCTTCAGATAGGTGGCGTTCACAGATGTCTTGGGTTTCTTACAGAGAAAGAATGACGGGAGAAGAATGCTGTGTGTATTTGATGTGCAGGTGAGAGCATGACTGAAGTTGGTTTACTCTTCCAGTGCCTGAAGGGGCCACAAGAAACCTGGAGAGGGGCTTTGGCCAAGGGCCTGTAGGGACAGGCCAAGGGGAATGGCTTTAACCTGCCAGAGGGGAGGCTGAGATGAGCTCTGAGGCAGAAGCTCTTCCCTGGGAGGGTGCTGAGGCGCTGGCACAGGGTGCCCAGAGAAGCTGTGGCTGCCCCATCCCTGGCAGTGCTCAAGGCCAGGTTGGACACAGGGGCTTGGAGCAAGCTGCTCTATGGAAGGTGTCCCTGCTCGTGGCAGGGGTTGGAGCTGGAGGAGCTTTAAGCTCCCTTCCAACACAAACCAGTCTGGGATTCTGGGATTCCTGTTTCCTTGACTTCAAATGAACCAAGTGAGCTTTATCTGGCAGACAATGGGGCCACACGTCAGTGCCTTGCTGCATGTCAAGCATGCTGAGACTCTTCGGTGGCTGATTCTAGCAGGGAAGCTATTACGGATTATTGCTCTATGTAGTTATTGGGCCTCAGAAATGTGGATAAACTCCTTGTCTTTTGCATGGCTGACCCCTTCACCTGCACTGTGCCTGCTAATCCATCTCCACCAGGATTGCTTATTGCACTGCAGAGCTCTAGCAGCTTCCAAGTGGTGCTATTATAAGATATTAAATCTGGTAGCACAACTGTTCTTATTCCTCCTCTGGAGACAGATGTCTCGATCAGGTGAGAGCAGAAACCCTAAAAGACCAGGATTTATTTTCTTTGGTGCTGGACTCCTCTGAGACAAGGACTTTGCAGAGCTCAGTGATTTGCAGTTTGCCATTGGGAGAAACACTGTCTCTCTTCCCATGGGATTGCTGCGATCCAAGCAGCCCTGGGCATTCACGTGTGTAGCATGTGCAGCCTCCGACCCAAATCAGGGTCGTGATTTATAGGAACATGCAAGTCCCCTGATTTACAGAGCATCTGTTTGGGAGCTTGTTACAGATCTTGAAGCTCAGGGTTGGCTTTCCTCTCCGTTGCCTTTACACAGGTTAACTAGGCTGGGGTGAGCTGGCTCTAATAAAGAGACAGGGTCTTGAAATCACATTCAGGCATAATTTATATCTGGATGGATGCATGGATGGATGCATGGATGGATGGATCATAGGATCGTAGAATAATAGAACCATAGAATTATAGAATCATAGAATCATAGAATCATAGTATAGTTTGGTTTGGAAGGGACCTTCAAAGCTCACCCATTTCCAACCCCCTGCAATGAGCAGGGACACCTTCAACTAGATCAGGCTGCCCAGAACCACATCCAGCCTGGCCTTGAACGTCTCCAGGGATGATGCACGCACCACCTCTCTGGGCAACCTGTGCCAGTGTTTTACCACCCTCAATGTAAAGAATTTTTGCCTCGCATCCAGCCTGAATCTCTCTTCTTTTAGTTTAAGACCATCACACCTCATCCTATCTCAACAGGCTGATTGATGGATAGATGGAGTGCATAATTCACTCACTGCCTCCCTTGGATTTTGTGGTTATCCCAAACTCATGCCTTTAAGAGAAATGCTCAAACAGTGTCTGCATGTGGATATAATTAAAATCCAAGCATGAACACACAATTATTTGAGACCTGTTTCTTCCAGGTTCCAAGCCCTACGAGGCCAGGCTGTAGAGAGCTTATGAGCTCCGAGCCTAAATGCTGGTTCCTGTATCATGAGATCCTGGCAAGTTATTATTAATTTTAATGACTTTTGTTTTCCTAGAGGAAGCCCACGTTGGTTTTGGCACTTAGGAGCACTGCCTACAGCAGCCTGGGTGTAATTGGTGCACACATCCTGCCAGCGGGAGAAGTGCATGGACAGGTGGCAAAAGACAAAGAGAGAAACTCTTTGAGCTTGGAGGAGGGAAGAGTTATGGCGAATCCCTTCTCTGCAGGTCCAGAGGACGCCAAACTTTTCTTCAGGATCCAGGTACAGCCATTAGAAGTTAAAGATAATGGCAGAGATTTCTGCACATCAAACTTCAAAGAGGGCATTTGTCAAGCACCCAGGTGCTGAGATAGGAATCAGAGATGCCTGGGGCCTACACAAGAGGCAACCAAGCCAGGGTGGTTGTCTTCATCAGTGTGATGAGGCTAAAAAGACCTGCAGGTTGGAACATGGACCCAGTTGACACACATTGTGTTGTGCTGAGGGTGTTTTTGGTTTCTGCCTCCAGGTATCCAAAAGGAAACTGAAGAACCCAGCCGAGCATTGGTCAGGCAGTGATGGATTGTTCGCTGTTGGGGTGTTTGTGCTTCCTGGTTAAGTCTGGGTAAGTGCAGTTAGCAGAGGAAGGAGCAGGTCTGAACCTCAGAAGCTCAGGTCTGAGCTTGTCCGTCAAAGACAGAGATGCCTCTTCTTATCCTAACCTTTGCCATCAGCCCAGGGCTCTCTGTGGAGCCACTGTCACAGGAGGGAATGGCTATAAGCTGAAAGAGGGAAGACTGAGGTTAGAGCTAAGGAAGAAGCTCTTTGCACAGTGTTCGCAGTGGCGGTTGGGCATGATGAGCCCCCTGCTTTGCTGCTGCAGCTGAACATCGACCCCTCAAAACTGAAATCCATGTCCAATCCTACAGCATGGGCTATTCTGTCCTGGGGCATTCCCACCTCCTCTGCACCCTGCAAGCGTGTCTGTGCCACTGCTTGTGATTCAAGGGTGGGAAAAAGCCCTGATCCCAAGGGGATTGTAGGAGATCAATGCCCAAAGTGTGTTTCTGAGTCTTTCTGCCATGCTGTGCCCTGTGTCCTGTCAGGCACACACACACAATTACTTTACCTTGTTGCATTTGTTTATCCTGTCACGCCAATAGAGAAGCTGCTCGTGTGTTGTTCTTGCGTCTTTTTCTTTCCTTCTCTTTTTTATTAACCTTGAATTTTGCAAGCATTAAAGGCTTCACAGTGGCTGAGTAACTTGAAATTGGATTTTCAATCCCTGCAAAGCTCCTGCAGAGGTACGGCTCCAGCACAGATGATTTTAGCCTCCGAGCAGTCCAGCAATGACAGCTCAGTTCTCACCCAGCTGCATCAGGTCACTCAGCGCTGATCCTTTGATGCATTTGGGTACCAAATTCCTAAGGGAATCCGTAAGAGACCAAAGCTTAAATTAACTTGGTGTTTGTTTCAAACACCTTTGAACCAACTTTGCAGTACAAGGCCAGGTTGGACGGAGTCTTGGGCGACATGGTTTAGTGTGTGGTGTCCCTGCCCATGGCAAAGGGGGTTGGAACTGGATGATCTTAAGGTCCTTTCCAGCCCAAACCATTCTGCGATTCCATGACTCTATGATGTGAGCATCTTTGCCACGTCTGTATTGGGAACACAAATCCAGGGCATTGCAAGGACCTGAGCAATGTTAGAAAGGGTCATAAATAACAATAAGTTGCTCTTCAACTGTAGCTTTCATTTGTGCCTCCTGCAGTGATTTATCCCCATGGGGTGTTGAGCTTTGGAAATAAGGATGAAGTATTAAAAATAAAAAGTAACAGGCCTGGAAGCCTAGGTGCATTCCTTTTTTTTCCTAGATGCAATATCCAGCATCAGTATTAGGGGAGTCCTCTTCAAGCAGTGTTACACCATCTCCGCTTCCCTCCTCCCTAGCTGCGCTAAGGATCTCATTCAGCGCACTAAAATGAGTAAGCTACAGGTGTATTTATTCAGCAGAGCATCTGTTTAGTCTGCAGATGATCTACGACATTCATCAAGTTAGAGAAGTTTGTATCATCCTGTACTGACAAGCTGAATTACACAGTGGGAGAATTGGGTGGAATCCTAAAGAGTTGGTGCATTTCCATCCCACTTAACTCCAGCCACGGCCTCAACCATCCTGATGGGATCCTTTGAGCTCTTGGTTGGAAGGATAATAATTTTCGTGGGGAGGAAGAAATATAGGCTCATTCCTAATATAAATTAAGGGGGAAAATGGGATTGGGTCCTCAGGGCTTTTGCACATGCTGCAGGGAGGTTGAAGATAGAGCAAACATCATTTCAGTCTGGCTGCTTGCAGTGGGCATCACTCAAGGTCCACAGTGAGACTAAACAGTAAATAGGGGAATAACCAATAAGTCACAGCACTGCTGTTTAATTCATTCTGTGCTTTGCTGAGTTGATAGCTTCAAGGTACCTCCCTAGAGAGAGATGGAGAACGATCTTGATCCCCTGCTCAGAACAAACCTCCCAGCGCTTTGAACTGCAACTACCCAGAGATCCCAGGTGTGTATTTGCTGCAAATGCTTCAGAGAGGGGTCCCAGGAGCTTTCAGGGCCTCCTGCAGGAAAAAGAAAGGGACAGTTCAATGCCCTTTGGATCGCCAGTCATTTATTCAGACCCACCTATTGGTACTAAAAGCTGTGTGAAGGAGCAGTCCCATGGGCCATGATGGAACGATGGGGTCTTCTCATAGAAACTGCACTTGAAGCTTCTCCTCCAGGTTTGTGATTCTCTATTTTGGTTGGAAACGCTATTTCTCATGCAGCTGGAGACCCCTGTCACAAATGTTGGGATCACTCTCAGGGATCCCAGCCCAAGACCTGGACCCGGAGCATGAGAGTTCACGTTGTAGTTGTAAGTCATTGCTGTACGGCTTCTGCTGAGTGGTCAACCCTTCCAGAAGAGAAAGACTCCTTAAACATGCACCTTAAGATAAATACAGGAACTAAACCTGGTGTAGCCACCTCCTTTGGTAAGTCCTGCAAGTAATAAGTAAGTAAGGACTGAGAAGCTATGTGAGGAAAGGCTGAGAGAGCTGGGACTGTCCACCCTGGAGAAAAGAAGGCTCAGGAAGACCTTGTCACCATGTTCCAGTATTTAAAGGGGGGCTGCAAAGAAGACAGACTCTCTTTTTACAAAGAGTCCCATGGAAAAGATCCGTGGAAAAGGTGATGGGCACAAGTTACTGCTGGGGAGATTCCAACTGGACACAAGAGGAAAATGTTTCCTAGTGAAAACAACCAGACACTGGAATAATCTCCCCAGGGAAGTGGTGACTCCCCAGTGATAGACACTGTTAAGACTGGGCTGGACAGGGTGCTGGAACATCTGGTCTAAGTGATGCTTTGCCTGGAAAACTGGACCAGATGATTCTTGAGGTCCCTTCTAACCTAGGATTCCATGACTCTGTGGTTCCTAGATTTCACTGATGGCTCAGATCAACCTGCTGTACCAAAATTTGCATTGCTTCAGAAGGAAAAAGCCTGCTGGTGCAAGTGATTTCATTCTGCTGTAGGTGAGCATCCTCTTCTCCATAGCAATTGCTTAAGAATCTTGTTTCGCCATCCGGGTCATACCCATCCTTTTGGCTTTTCACTATGAGACTGATTCTTTAGTGTAGGGAGGAGAAAGGAAACTTGCTTTTTGCATGTAGCAGAGAAAACGAATCACTGAGTGCTCACACTTTGCTATGAGGCCCCGGTGTCGCTGTCCTCGAGAAGTGACTATGTCTTGCCTTAAGGATGTAACCATCACAGGAGGGTGATTTTGCCCCAGGGACCTGCTGCACCTGTATTTTGTGGTCCATGGTGATGCCTTTGCACAGGCTCCTTATCCCTTACCTTAATCTGGGAGCTTCTCATCTGCGATTGCCCCCCCCCCAGTACTTTTGAGGGTGACATCAATATTCATCTGCTCAGCACAGCTCTTCAGCCAGTTCCCAAGCACTGTCTCACGGGAGGCTTTGGAGAAAAGGCACTTGGTGTGTGCCCATTGCATAGATGGGCACTGTCTAATGGGATCGTCCGAGGTCCAGCGCAGCCATTCCTGCATTCCTAGGAGTAAATCACAGCCCCCATGTTACACCAAAAAGGCAAATTTTAAGGCACTGAGTGGCACAACAGATGCTGTATTTTCTACCCTCAGAAGCAAGCTCTGCATCCAAGCAGAAGCCAGAAGGGCAATTACTTCCCTGCAGAGTTTCCAGCCCTGTCATCAAGGCACGGGGCTGGTTCCAGGATCTGGCTGCACCTTGTGCTGTGGGTGAAGGCGGATGTCAGGTTTTGCCTGGAGGTCAAGGAAAGGGACAGTGTGAGGCAGCAAAACTCTGCAGACGCAGAAGGGAGAAGCTGCTGCAATTGCAATCAGGAACATGGTGGTACGTTTTGCTACTTCCCCAGCTAAGCAATAGTGATTGGAGGCAAAGGAATAGTGATAGGAGGCAAAGCAGCAGCTACGGGAGGCAAAGCAATAGCCAGGATGTATTTTCTCTTTGGCTTTGCACCTTTATTGTGTATTTGCTGCCTCCTGGTGCCTATGAAGCGAGGAGCTGGAGCAGCATTTTGTGCAGGCAGCGCAGGCAAGAGGCACGAAGCAACTGGAAAGGTGGAAGCATCACGACCCAATGCAAATTCAGCCTCCAGTGTTTTGTGCTATTTGATAGCAAATTTGGGCCAGCCTTCACTGTTGGTGCTCTTAGAAACTGGGAGCTTATCAACCTATTCACATAGAGGATGCGCTGACAAAGAAAGGAGTTTATAACAAATTCACATAGTGGGAGGTAAAAGCCTTCCTGGTGCAGAGAATTTCCCACATGAGCAACGTTTTCTCCGGCATGAGAGGTGTTATTTGAGTTAATACAAATGTGATGTATTTAACTTAATAAGAATGTTAATTCCAGACGCCCTTTGTAGCTGATCTAGGGAGAAAATAAACCCAGCTCCAGTGAGGGTTTTGCACGTGCAGTGGGCACTCGAGTCTCATCCTGCTGACTTGTCGTCTGCCTTTTCCTATGCTTTGGCTGAATCTTCCTCAGATCATAAACGTGACCAAGAGATGACCAGTCGCCAGCTTCAAAAGTGGTGATATCTACAAGGCACACCCCCAGTGGTGTGGGTTTTGGGCTTGACATTTATGTCTGCATGTGGCTCTGAGGATGGGTACTGACTTGTCACGTTGTATTGAAAGGGTATTAACAGAGAAACTTAAAGCACTCACTGAAGAAGGGAAAATGTAAATCCAGAGAGAATAGAAATCTTGTCTCCTACTAAGCAGCCAGCCCAGTGTAATCTGCTCCTGAAACTTACCCCATCCTCTACAACCACGCTTGAATGCTCCACTGGGCTGTCCTCACCTCCCACTGCCATAATCCCCTCTCTGTGACCAGGAGATGGTTCATTGGTTTCCCTTGGGATGTGTTCCTAAGAAGCTCCTTGCACATATTACATATATTTACCTCTTTATTTCTTTTTTAAACCCAAGGAGAGTTTTCTAACTACTTTTGCATCCCAGGAGGCACTGGAGGATGCTCTTTGTGGCTCTTTGATTGCGGGAAGTTTCTCAATGCTAATAGCAAGCCTTTGGTTAGCTTTAACTCATCTTCATCAAGAGCTTTACCAAGGCTGATGCATTTTATCATGGGGTAAGTGAGGTGTGGTGATTTCATTACTTTTTCCCTGAAATGAGAAGTTAGAAGTGAAATCCAGTCCCCTCAGCCACGCTCCTCTACATGAGCTCAGCGACAGCAGTAGATCTTCCAATGTGAATCTAGGAGGAATAGATGTAAGGAAGAAGCTCTTTCCTGTGAGGGTGCTGAGGCGCTGGCACAGGGTGCCCAGAGAAGCTGTGGCTGCCCCATCCCTGGCAGTGCTCAAGGCCAGGTTGGACACAGGGGCTTGGAGCAAGCTGCTCTATGGAAGGTGTCCCTGCAACGGCAGGGGTTGGAGCTGCAGGAGCTTTAGGTCCCTTCCAACCCAAACCACTTTGTCAGTCTACAATTCTATGAAGGCCAGTAGCAATGACATGGCTGAATTAAAACGTGCTTGGTTCTAGTCGCCACAGGGAGATTCGTGATGACACATAGCTCATCCCTACTGCCTGAGGAGATGCTGCACAGCTAAGTGTAAGCTATCTGTTAAAAATTGAATTGATCTCATGAAATGTCCTCTTTCCCAAGCTATTGCCTGCGGGCATGTTTTTCAGGCTTTGCTTTCATGGCAAGTTTTGAGCTTTTGCTCCTTTGTTGAGAGCTGGAATTTCAATACAGAATTCCAAGATGTTGCCATAGTTTTAATGGAAGGTCAAAAACACTGTGATTTGCACTGAAAGCAGACAGAAAGTCCCGATGGAGACAGGGCAGATGCGGGTACCTCTGCACTGAATACCAAATATCACCTTCCTCACGCACAGGGCTAATACACAGCTCCATGATGATAAAAGCTCTCTCCAATGCACCATCTGATTGTAAAAACACCCCTTTGACAAAGAACAGGATAATTGGCCTTTGTAAGATTTCATATCATGTTGGCAGCTGAAGAGCTGAGCCTTGGGAACATGTTTGCTAATGAGCTCAGTGGTTGGCTTTCATGTAATGGGCTGCCAGGAGGCCATGGAGCAAAAGCCCAACTCCTTTGTTTCCCATGCAGGCGACAGCTATAAATTGCCATTTAACTTGACAGTTCTGTTCCTATTGTTTCCTTTCTAAAGATGGAGCAAGGTAAAGCAGGAGCTGAAAAGCTGAGTATAACACAACAGGGAAGGCAGACAAGGTCAAAGTCAAGGTCAAAGATGGGAGATTCCCCATGCCCCTCTCTAGACAATAGGGCAATTTTATCTCTGTGCTGTCAGTGGAGAGCACTGATTTAATCCTAATTTCAGCTTCCTTTTAGCTAGTAAATGATACAAATTCCATCCCCACAATCCCCACCTGCATTTTGCAGATACAATGCACAATCCTGTTTCCTCACATCATTATTTTACAGTTAGGAAAACGAGCAGCAATAAAACCTCATTTTCTGTCACTGGACCTTAAACCTTCTCTTGTTTTATTATATTTCCCGCACAGCACAGAGGAGCATTACGCTGCTGGTGTGGGGAAAAGCACAAAGCATCAACACGAAGGGCTTTGCGGGTGTTTGTGCAGATGCTATCATAGCCATCACCCCAGGAAGCTTCACCCCTCCTCTCTTTATGTCTCGCTTTTATGCAGTCCCTGCCTCTGCATAAAGCATTCCTCGACTCCAAATCTCTCCCAGCTGGTTGAGGAATAGTTTCTGATCATTGTCCCCAGATCTGTCATGCAAAGGCAGTGTCTCTGCTGTGCCAGTGAGCAGCATGTTCCTCCTTCCTCTCGCCTGGTGCTCTCAGTATTCCAAAGGTGTTTTTAAGACAGGAATTTGGCCATTTTTCTGACTCAGGGACAGGAATGGATCATTTTCCACTATCTCTGATTGTATCTCAAGTGTCCCTTTTTGTGCAGGAAGACTTCACATTTCCTTAAGTTTTTCTGTTTAGGAAAAAAGCGTTTCCTTTGTCTCCCATAGAACAAAGAAATGAGAACACACTGTTTAAACAGGGAGGGCTCAGCCCATCCCGGGGGTAAAGGAGCTGCCTTAATGGCGTTACATGCCGAAGAAATTTGGCTTGGAGTATGTAATCACGGCTTGAATTAATGAGAAGAGGGATTCTTTGGAAGAGGGTGAATAGCCCAGCTGCAGCAATTATCTCATCACTCAGAATGACGACAAAATTAGTTCCAGATATAAAACTGGACAACGGAGGCCAGACACCTACCGGGTGTTTATTCTCCCACTTAATGACACTTGAGGTTGCCTTTCGGTCCCCATATGTTTCATGCAGCCTGTGCCGCATGCTTGCGGCTTGCAGCAAGGCATTGGGGGTTCACCTAAGGCGAGACAGGGACCTGGATATTGGTTTGTGTGAATTCATTCCCTTTTCAGGGATTTACCATGGCTCAAATCACTGCTCCGGTCCCCAGCTCCTGTTGTTACAAAAGAGATCCTGGCTGAGCCCCACTGTTGTGCTCATTGCTGGGGATACAGGGATCAGCCAGTGATGTGCATCCATCAGGGACCCACATCTCCCTTGTGGCTTCTAGTTGACATCACAGTGCCAATAACAGCCAAGATCATAAAACATAGAACCCCAGAATGGTTTGGGTTGGAAGGGACCTTAAAGCTCATCTAATTCCAGCCCCCCGCAGATCTTCCACTAGACCAGGTTACTCCAAGCCCCATCCAATTCAACCAATATCTTCAGGAATTAAAGCTTTACATGAGGAAAGACTATAATGGCTGCAGTTCATTCGCTGTACTCTCCATTGCAGGAGGCTCATAAGAAAAACCTGTGATTTTTATAAAGGGGTTTGTTGTTTGTTTCCTCTCCTGGGGTTCAGAAGCACACAGAGCCTTTGCTTACATGAGAGCTGTGATTCCAGCTTTGCTTGTGTGTCCTGCATCCCTGCGCGAGGAGTTACTAGAGACCATTTTGTGCATTGTATTTCCAGGCGACAAGCAGAGCGGCATAAATAACCCAGCTGCTGCTACCCGGTGTCGCATAGAACTTCCAGGAAAGGGCTGACAATGCCCCTTTCCCAAGGAAAGCTGGCAAATGTGAACTGGAGCAGTGGGAAAAGCCTATGGGAAGAGGCTGCCCAGCTGGCTCTGCGCTGCCTTTCTCCGGGAACGGGAAAACCAGCTGCCCATCAAAGCCACTGACCTTAGATGGCAGTGACAGGCGTATGTGCTCCGTGGGATTTAACCGCCCCTCTGGATCAAGGGCGAGGGGATGGATGCTGTCTGTGGAGTGAGACACAAAAGGGCAGCACGGTGTGGTTAAAGAAGTGGTGGCACCACTTCCCTGCAAGCCAGTTGCCAGCTGACAGAGCAATGGGAAACTCCCTATGCTTGTGCACTGGGTATTTCAATCTCTGCGCTGCTGTATTAGTGTTATTAGTACTAATGATAATAAATTAAGGCCTGTGGGATTTCCCACTGAGATACCACTCTGGTGTGTCTCCCACTTCCCCAGCACCCGCTGGGAAAGCTGTTCCTGCTCAAATGACTGTCACGCCGGCTGGGACAGCCCTCGGCAGGGATAGAAAGTCATAAATCATAGTCTTGTAGAGGCTGGTGCCAGTTTAGTGCAAGGCATAAAGAGCCCACAAAGGCTTTTGTGCTCCCAGTCGGAGTGACACAATTCCTGTGCATGCCCAGGGGTGAGGAATCAGGGCTGCTGTCCCTACTGAATCGGGATTTTCTTCTTGTGAAAGACACGGGTTTGATCTGTGAACTTGAACCGTGGGGTGTGGGACAACACGGTCAGGTTGGCAAAGGTAACATAATGTGAAATAGCCCTCAGCCCAAGTGCTTCATGCTTGTCATAGAATCATGGAATGCTTTGGGTTGGAAGGGACCTTAAAGCTCCTCCAGCTCCAGCCCCTGCCACGGGCAGGGACACCTTCCATAGAGCAGCTTGCTCCAAGCCCTGTGTCCAACCTGGCCTTGAACACTGCCAGGGATGGGGCAGCCACAGCTTCTCTGGGCAAAGGGGCTTGTCCTGCAGCATGGACCAGAAAGCTGATAAAAGAGGCTGGGGTGATGCAAGACCTGAAGTTTCTTGAGTCATGAAGAAGTTGGCTTCAGCAAATCCCAGCCCCTCCAACACTCAGCATTCAGTCCTGAAGCGGAGAGCAGCCAAAAAGCAGCTTTTGGGCTGCTATTTCCTAAGATGCTGGGCCAAAGCAGTACTTACAGGGAGCCTCAGTGCTGTGTCTTGCCCATAAGCCCTTCACGGCTGGCTCTTACTTCTAGACGCCTTCCCTTAAGTCTCTGAAGATCCTTTAGCTCATGAAACACAATAAGTTTGCTTGCTGGTGTTGGAATAGGGTTTCTCTGCAGCCTGCCTGCCAGCTCTGCCTTTCAGTGCCGATTCCCCCAGCATGTCAAGCAACCGGCTGTAGTGTTTCACTTCCCAGCTGCAACTGTCCTAGAGGAAAGGAGAGAAGAGTTTATTAGGAAACCAAGATTTACAGCTGGTTACGCCTGGGCGCTTTCCCAAGCTGTGTGTTTCACAAGAATGATGGGGAATGGGGAAGTTTCAGCAGCTTTCCTTCCCAAGGCTGCGTTTCAGGCTCTGCTTATTGCTTCCTAAATGCGTGGTGTTGTTTCTGTTGCTTGCAGATGTGAAAATGACTCACAGCGAAGGGCAGCGAATTGACCCAATACAACATTTTTCCCCTGCGTGTTCCCTTCCAAATCTCTGCAGTCGTGTCTTTGATTTGTAAAGGATCCATTTGCTAGGATCTAAAGCAGACCCAAACAGAGCAAGCCATAAAATGAACTGTGTTCCTCTAATTTGTCTTGGTAACAGAAGGCTCGCGAGCCCTGAATGGTGCCATGCAGAGACGCTTGCTGAGCGCATCCCAGCTGCCTACGACAGAGCACCAGGATGCATGATGGACATCAAATCCATGAATAAATGGCTCGGGGAGGGGACAATGTGTTAGTCACCATCCATCACTGAACAAAACCTGGGAGCTCAGCTCAGAGCAATGCTTTGGCTGCTGGCTTTGTCCCACTCATGGGTCCATGCTGGTACCCAAGGCCCCTCCACCAAATGGGATTGAATTGAGAGCTTTCTCCCTCAAGACTGAGAAAGGATGGGGGAGGATGGGGTGCTGCTGGTTCTAATTAACATCACCTTCATTTTCACAGATGAGTGAAAATGGGTTTAATTTATCACAGACAGTGAAGGCAATCGCTGCTCAGTGTTTGCTGATCAGACTCCTGGCTTTCCGCTGGCCAAGCCAAAACAGAGCAAATAATAGCGTTCCAAATGATCTCATTGCTGTTTCCTTCCCCTGGATCCAGCAAGCAAAGTGGCCAGTGAGGTACAGCTTCTTTGGAGATCTGGGAAACCCTGGTCAGGAGCTGACTTTTGCCTTGAAAGAGGTTTAAAAGGAGATGGAAAGGCAGCAGCAGCTCTGCTGGATGAAAATTAGTGATGGAGTCTTGGACATAAATGCCCTTCTTCAGTGAAAAAGGAGAGAAAGGGGCTCAGAGGAGTTAGGTCCCAATTCCCAATGCTCTGTTGGTATTTCCCTCCTCTTGCAAAGGAGGTGGACAGCACTGGACTGAACATAGTGGTCCGTGGGAAGTGTTGAAGATGTTGGCATTGGCAGCATCAATATCTCACTTAAATGAAATGTTGGCAAAATGAGATTAAAAGCTTAGGTGGATTTTCCCTTCCTGCCATCCCTGGCCTTGTCAGCTCACAACCTTTCTGAGCCAGAAACCATTGCAAGCTGGAAACGGGGAGTCCAAGAGTGTGAAAGTCTGGATGAAGAGAAATTCTGGCTGTTTTCTGGGAAAAGTGGTGGGTGAAAGATGGAGGGAAATGGTCTCAGAGGGAGAGAAACAGCTTCTGGGAGCCTTTAGGAGAGGAAAACTGAGAGGAGAGGTGCACCAGGGCAGCATGGCTCATGCAGATCCTCATAGAGCACTGTGAGTTTCCAGTGTGATGCAATGGAGATAAAGTAAATATAAGCTCGCTGGCAGATTTTCCTTTCTTAGTCATCTTCTGTGGGCCCCTTAGGAGAAGCCCAGAGCTCTCCAGGACCACCATGGAGAGACTCAGAGATGCTCTTCACTTCCACATCCAGCCTTTGAAGGCATTGCATTGCCTGAAGTTGCAGCCTCTCCCCAGCCTGATGGTCGTGTCCAACAGGTAGAGACTTGAGATCGAGCTGGAGAGCTGTAAAATCGGATGCTGTTGGCTCATATCATGTTTTAAGAAGTGTGTCCCCAGGCAGTGTTGAGAGGAGGCTCCTGGAAGGGTGAAGCACAGTGAGGGGAGGGATTTGAGCCCAGGAGAAAGCAGGATGGGAGTGGTGGGAAGCTGTTCCTAGAGACAAGATGCAGGGGAGGCCACCCAAGTGCTGTAAGTCCTGGCTTCCTCTTCCATCTGAGGCTTAAATAACTATACCAAAGGGAGGGGAAAAGATGGGTGCAGAGCTGGTGGCCTCCAAGAGCTGGTGGCCACCCAACAGGAGGTCAGCCGTAGGGCTGACAGTGGGTACATGGTTGCCCTTGGGCAAGCACATGAAGAGGAGCAGGTCCCAAGGAAATCGCTGCGGTTTGGTGTATGGGGTCCAGGAGGTTGCACTGTCTCCATCCGTGGAGTTTTTCGAGAGGAGACTGAATCCAGCCCTGAGGAACTGACTTCATGGCTAATACCGCTTCAAGCAGGAGGTTGAAGTAGGCACCTCGTGAGGTCCTTTCCAAGGTGAATTTCCCTATGATCCTATGATCCTAAGATATATCTAGACTGTTTCCTCTTTCCAGAGCATCCAGGCTGTTAGAGGAGAGAAGCTAGCACATCACTCCAGGTAATTATTCCCTGTGTTTTGACACAAAAATCCCACAGTGGTCAATCTGATATTGCCAAACAGCTTTAGACAGCGCTGCCTTTAACTTCAATGGTCACACAGTGACTTAGTAGATAAGATTTGAGATTTATTCCATGGGTCCAGACAGAGTAAAGCTGTGGAAATTAAGCTGGGAAGAATTTTAGAAACTAATCTTTCCTTTTTCATCAAGGGGTGCTTTACAATAGCAAATGGAGACGTCCCAGACTGTCTTGTGATTAAGAAGCTGTGACACTAAATTATTCTCAGGGATGGTGGTTCCCCCATCTGGCAGCAAACACCTCTCTGCTCCAACGATCATTGAAGAAGTCAGCTTCAGCAATGCCTACAAACAGCACCAAATTCCTCCTTGCATGGAGTCAGCTATTGCAAACAGAACATCGACTCAGAATCAGCTGGGTTGGAAAAGACCTTTAAGATGAAGCCCATTCCCAGCACTGTGAAGGCCATCACAAACCCATGACACCGAGGCCTCATCTCCACGGTGTGTGAACACTTGCAGGGATGGTGACTCCAGCCCTGCCCTGGGCAGTTCCAATGCTGAGCACACTCTGGGGAAGGAATTGTTCCTCAGCTCCATCTAAACCTGCCCTGGTGCAGCCTGAGGCCATTTCCTCTTGTCCCATCCCTTGCTCCTTGGGAGAAGAGACTGACCCCCAGCTCATTGCAACCTCCTAACATCTAACAAACCCCTTCCAGTTCATGGTCACCCTCAGCGTCATCTCTCTCTTGGCTAAACTCTTCATTTACAAAGAGTGTTGGCTCTAAGGATAAAAGCCTGGGTAACTCAGGGTCAGCGCTGCTACTTTTGTAATACACTTCCTGTGCTTACAGGACCTTGGTGTGCTGTGTCTCCATCATCTCCTGCATCTCCGCCCTGTTTCATGGGTGTACGATGCCAGATTCATGGTGGTATAAGCACGCAGACCTCAGCTTGCTGGAGAATGAACTTGCCTTTTTATCGCTTTGACTTGAGGGCTGCCTTTTGCAATGAGAATAAACCAATAAATTAGGGGCAAAGGAAATCTTCATATCTTTCCTCCCAGCATAGCACTTGAGAAGGACTAAGACCTTACAGCCCGAAGGACTTGGATGAATGGAGTAAGAGTTCCTTTATTGCTATCATAATCTATTATTTAATTCTCCCTCATGAGGTGAAGTATGGGGAACTTTCGTTACACTCTTATTTTATCCCTGCCTCGTGCTATTCATGATTCTTTCATGGAGAGCTCTGTCGGTAGCAAGTTTGTTCTTGGTATGAACATCCTCTGCTAGCAGGACCCTGCCTGGAGGGTGGGCTCTGCTGAATCATTTATGGGATCCCATAAATGCAATAAGATCCCGTAAATCTGAAGAGAAGGGAGGAAAACCAACACTTATGAAATACAGCAGGGGACTGCCTTGTTTGTTCACCATGCTTCATTTTTTCTCTCTATTTCATAGTGCTGTTAGAGCGGGAAAATGACTCTTTGGATTCTTGATGCTGATATAGGGATAAGAGAAAGAGAATTGAAAGCCCCCAAAGATGGTCCTGCACCTGGGTCAGGGCCATCCCCAGCACAGACACAGGCTGGGGGAGACTGGAAGGAGTACCCTGAGGAGAAGGACTTGGGGATATTGGTTGACCACGTGGAGCAAGTCCAGAAGAGGCCATGGAAATGCTGAGAGGGCTGGAGTAGCTCTGCTCTGGGGCCAGGCTGAGAGAGCTGGGCTGGGGCAGCCTGGACAAGAGAAGGCTCCTGAAGGGGAGACCTTAGAGCAGCTCCAGTGCCTAAAGGGGCTGCGGGAAACCTGGAGAGGGGCTTTGGACAAGGGATGTAGGGACAGGACAGGGGAATGGCTTTAACCTGCCAGAGGGGAGACTGAGATGAGCTCTGAGGCAGAAGCTGTTCCCTGTGAGGGTGCTGAGGCGCTGGCACAGGGTGCCCAGAGAAGCTGTGGCTGCCCCATCCCTGGCAGTGTTCAAGGCCAGGTTGGACCCAGGGGCTTGGAGCAAGCTGCTCTATGGAAGGTGTCCCTGCAATGGCAGGGGTTGGAACTGGATGGGCTTTAAGGTCCTTTCCAACACAAACCATTCCATGGATCCTTGGCTCCTAGGCATCTGGAAGCTGACAGCAGGGTTTGTATAAGCCATAGAGCTGCTCTGTTTGTTTTATTTATAGCTGTTGTGCTGTCACTGCCACTGGTTACCTGCTGCCTCTCAGCTGTGCCAGGCACAGCAGCAAGAGCCAGGGCTGGAGCTGTAACCTCCAGTTTTGTTTCTGGTGCTGCCCTTTTAACCACAAGGGATGGAGAAAGGTCTTCCTGCTGGTAAAGTGGGGTTCCACCATCCTGGGAAGTCCTCCTGGATGGCTCCTTGGCATACATCAGGACACCAAAGCCTTCCTGCAGCTGACAAGCCAACAGCCTTCTGCAGGGAAGGGTTGGGCACATACCAGTAGCAGGAGGTGTATGCATTAACTCCTTAATAAAACGCAGCCTCCAGCCTGGGGTTGGCATGCGTCATCCATGAGGGAATGGAGGACATCTCCAGGTGCACAGCTCCGGGCAAACAGCTGCTATTTTTGGCCTCTGCATCCAACATTGTTTTCTCCATTGCTGCAGCAGGGATTTGCTAAAAATAGTCAGGTATGCATGGGAGAGGGTGCAAAGGCATCTCTTTCCATTGGCGGATGCCAATGGTGAGGTATCCAAGCTGAAAGCACAGCAAGAGCCCCATCAGGTCAAGCGAACAGAGACTTAACCCAGATTTGGTGGTTTACCGTTGGACAAGATCTAGGTCAGGAGGACCCACCAAGGAGCACCAGCAGCAGCTTTCCCCCCTTTTCCAAAGCACTCTGCGTTCCTCTTCCTTCCTTTGGCAGTTGGTATGGATTTAATTCACTTGCAGCCTCCAAAACGTGGAACAATAGTGGGACAATGGAGCTCAGGATGAGGGGGAACAGGGACAAAAGTTGATGTTGTGTCCTTTCCCAGCCATGCTGCCAAGCATCCCTTTCCCTTCCACATCACTCCTTCTCCAGGAAGTCTGACCTCTCTGTTGCGTGTTTTCCAGGCTGTTGATCTGCTTCTACATTGTCCTGCACCCAAAGGAAAAGCGAAGCTGCAGGTAACAGCCTGGTGCCATACATGAGGAGTGCAATGTCTCTTCTTGGCTGAAGGAAAAGCCTTGGGGGCAAAATTGCACCAACTCCTGTCCTGGGAAGATCCCTTTCCCTTCTCCTCTCACTGTGATGTGTTTTGGGGGATTTGGAGCTCTGCACACCCCTGGGCAGGCACATGAACACCCCTGTGGTGATGGATCATGGCCATCAGGGTCTTGGTTGCATCCCAAAGAGCGGGTGGAAGGAGCCAACACAGCAACCGAATGTTAAGGGTGGTGCTTGCTGCAGGGAAAGGACAAGGGCATGTCCCCTTCTTTACATGAGCGCTGGATGCAGAGGGAGCCTGGGAAAGCCTTTTGGAGGGTGGTGGTCCATGGGGTAGGATGGGGCAACCAGCAGGAGCTCTGCAGGAGACTGTCCCATTGAGTACCCAACAAGAGGGGCAGGAGGGATGAGTGTTAGGGGCTTTGTGGAGGGAAGCTAACAAACACCAAAGGTCTCTGCTTTTCCTTTCTGTGCTTCAATTCCCACAACTGATTCCAAAGCAAGCTCATTCCAAAGCATATGCAGGGGCTCAGAAAATAGGGAGACCTCAGGATCGAGATGGTGCCAACTCCCTGTCAGCTCCTGGGATGGCGCTGGGTGGTGTAACCCATGGCTGAGGGACATCTGTCCATCAAACCCATCTCAGTTTATCAGTGAGGACAGCTACAACGCTTCCTGGTTGCCCTGGGGCAGCTGGGTCATGGCCTGGTGTATTTGTCTTCTGTGCTCTGCCACAGTGGGCAAAGTCCAATTTGTTTTGTAGGGATAAAAAGAAATAGCCATTTGGAATGTGCTCTCACCTGCCCTGAGCTGAAAGCGGGATGTACGTGAGAGCCCCTCATCTCGCCCCGTGCGGTCTCCAAAGGCTGCAGATTCAGGACTTGGTGCCGCTTTTGGCAAATACCAGGTCGTTAAAATAAGATGCAGACGAGTGGTTTGATGTTGCTTTCCACCAGGGATGAGGAGCCAGGGGGATTAACGGGGATGGAAATGGGTGTAGAAAGCTCGGCAATTGAACAGGGGTTTTTCTGTGGGTAAAAAAGCACAACGCAGGGGGATGAGAGTGATGACAGCAGATTCGGTTTCCCTTAATGCTTACTCAGCCGCTTGTCATGCCATAAAACCATAGAATCACAGAATGGTTTGGGTTGGAAGGGAACCTAAAGCTCATTCAGCTCCAACCCTGCCGCAGGCAAGGATGCCATTGGGCGTGTTTCCTTCCCCCTGTGATGATGAGGATGGAGGATGCAGGAGGAGAAGGATGTGTTCCCTGTGATTACTAGTTTTCAAGCCATGTGCCCCTGCAATGGTTCATTAAATCCCTGCTCCAGATCCTTCCCTGCATCGTGTTGACCTCAGTCCTTTAATCACAGATACCCAGAGGCGTTTGTGTGCGGGACCTAAAATCCCTGCTCCAGCATCATGGTGCTGGGAGCTGGGTGTGCTGGTGGGAGGCTTTCGGCAATGACATTACGAGAGAGACATTGAGGTGCTGGAGCGGGGCCAGAGAAGGGCACTGGAGCTGGAGCAGGGCCTGGAGCACAGTGTGATGGGGAAGGGCTGAGGGACCTGGGGGGTTCAGATGGAGAAGAGAAGGCTCAGGGGGGACCTGATCGCTCCCTACAAGTGCCTGAGAGGAGGATGGAGCCAGGAGGGGGCTGTGCTCTGCTCCCAAGGAACAAGGGATGGGACAAGAGGAAACGGCCTCAAGCTGCACCAGGGCAGGTTTAGATGGAGCTGAGGAACAATTCCTGCCCCAAAGGGTGCTCAGTATTGGAACTGCCCAGGGCAGGGCTGCAGTCACCATCCCTGCAAGTGCTCACACACCGTGGAGACGAGGCCTCAGTGCCATGGGTTAGTGGTGGCCTTGGCAGTGCTGGGAATGGTTGGATTTGATGATCTTAAAGGTCTTTTCCAACCTGTTTTATTCTATGATGCAATGCACGGGCCCAATAAGACAGTGGAAAGAGACAAAACCAGTAAAATGGAAAAGACTGGGGACAAGGTGTTGAAACCCAGAGCCGGTGGCGAGGCTGGCGCCTCTGAGTGGGACAGAATGGGGCAGGATGGGGGATGCTCTGCCCCTCTCACCCCCAAATTCCTGATGTAAAGCGAACAAAAGGTGTCTGGCTTGTGCAGGTACCAGGACATGGTCAGCAGAGCAGGGTACCTGCACCTCTATCAACCATGCTGGTTGGAAACGGGGTATTTGGGGTGGAGGGTAACAAGAGAGGGGCTATGGGTGCTAGTGGGGGTGCTGGTGACTCACCCCACACAGGTGCCCTGGAGGGATGCAGTGGTTTTGGGGTACAAGGATGCAGGGAGTGGTAATTTGGGATGGGTTTACACAGGGGAAGCAATGCTGGGGGGCACCTTGGGGTGCTGTAGTGTGTTTGGGGAAGGGCAGGGCACAGCACCCCATGGGGGTCCATGGGGTCCACGTCACATCACCCCATGGAGCCCTGGGGGTGTCCATGGGCCCATGTCACATCACCCTATAGGGTCCCTGGAAGTGTCCATGGGGTCCATGACACATCACCCCATGGGGGTCTGGGGGTGTCCATGGGGTCCATGTCACACCACCCCATGGACCCTGGGGGTCTGGGGGTGTCCATGGGGTCCATGTCACATCATCCCATGGGCCTTGGGGGTCCATGGGGGGGTCCATGGGGTCCGTGTCACATCACCCCATAGGGCTCGCAGGGATCGGACGAACCCACTCCCAGCGGAGGGGTGGCTGCGGTGGGGGTTGGCCGCGCCCATGAGCAGCGGGGGGGGGTGTGTGTGTGTAGAGGGGGTGTTGGAATGAGCGCTGTGAGGGGGTGTGCGCTAGGAGGCAGGAGTTGGGCGAGCCCACGCCTCACAGAGGGGGGACCCAACGGTGTCCCCCGCTGTGTTTGCCCCCAGCTGTAGTCTGCGGTAGAAGCCTTTCCGTTCTCCCTCCGTGTAAGCCCCGCAGAAGCTCACGCCGAGCCCCGCGCTGCCGTTGAGGCGGACAGCGCCGGTAGCACCGTGCGTGCCGCGCCTCTTCCCCCCCCCCCCCTCTTTACGCGGTGGTGCTGCCCGGGCGGGGCGCGGCTCCCGCAGTGCCGCCGGCTCCGTCCCCTCCCGCGGCCGCCGCATCGCCGTCGCCATGGCGCTGTGCGGCCGCTCCGCGCTCCTCCCGCCGGCGCTGCGCCCCCCGCCGCGGGCACCCCGCGCCGCCGGCGCCTTCCTCAGGTAACGGGGAGCCGGGGGGGGGCCGGGCTTGGGGCTGCGTTGAAGCGGTGGTGGGCGCTGAGGGGTGTGAGGGAGGCTGGCGGCGGTGAAGGGGCTGCACGGAGCGGGGTTGGGGTGCTGAAGGTGCTGGGGCGATGTGGAGGCGTCGGGGGTGTTAAGGGGGTTGGTGGGGGGTGTTGAGGGAGCGGAGGCTGGGGAGAGGATCGGGCGTTAAGAGCGTTGATGGGAAGGTTGGGTGGATTAAAGGCTAAGAGAGGTGCTGGTTTGGCTCGAATGGAGGGGTTGGGGGTGGTAAGCAGGGTGTTTTGTGGCTTGCAGGGGGCATTGTGTAGTTTTGGGGGTTGTTGCCGGGAGGCTTGGAGGTATTGAGGAGGTTGGAGTGGTTATGGGGGGCTGGAGCTATGGGAGAAGGGATGGGGCATCCCTGGGGAAGCATAGAATCCAGCCTTGTTTGTGTTGGAAGGGACTTTAAAGCCCATCCGGTGCCCACCGCCGCCACGGGCAGGGACACCTTCCATAGAGCAGCTTGCTCCAAGCCCCTGTGTCCAACCTGGCCTTGAACACTGCCAGGGATGGGGCAATGGAAGGCTGGTTTTGGAAAGGACAGCTGGGAGAGAAGGGTTGATGGCCTTGAGAGGGTGGCAGCAGGGGCCTGGCTTGACCTTGTGGCTGTAGGGATTGTCCATTCCTGAATCCCACTGGAGGAGGGTGTGTGGGAGGCTGGGATGGAGCAGGGGGTGGCAGGGGGACAAAGAGGGAGGTTTGAGGACCTTCAAGAGTGGCTGATCTGGAGAGATGGGCTTGGGTGGTGGTACTGTAGGGAGCGAACGCTGGGTCTGGTTTGGTAGGGAACGGGTGTGGGTCTGCCTTGGAAGTGGGGAAGAAGGGCTCTTGGAAGGTAGGAATGCTGAAGGAGGGTAGGGATAGCGGAGGTTTGGGAGGGGTGGAGGGATTGTGGAAGGAAAGGAGATGGTGTATTTGTGTGGGCAGTGCTGGGTGGCTTGTGGAGAAGGCAACAGAAATACAAGGGGTAGAGCTGGGCAAGAGATGGAGTGTGGGGGCATGCTAGATGATAGGGTTGGCTGGGTGAGATCTCAAGTGTCAGCTCAGGTATTGTTTGGTTGCTAGAGCTCTGTTTCCTCTTGAAGATTCAAGGTGCACCCTTGTGTGTGTTAGGTGACAAGTGTACTCTGAAGAGTCTGAATAGAGGAAACAGCCTCAAGTAGTGCCAGGGGAGGTTTAAATTGGATATTAGGAACAATTCCTTCCCCAAAGGGTGCTCAGGGCAGTGCTGCAGTCACCATCCCTGGAGGTATTTAAAAGGTGTGTAAATGTGGTGCTTAGGGACATAGTTTAATGGTGGCCTTGGCAGTGCTGTGGTAAGGGTTGGACTCAGTATCTCCGAGGTCTTTTCTAACCTAAACGATTCCATGGTTCTGTTCACAAAGAACAACCCAGGAACTGAAGTGCTTGTTGCTTTCGATAGTTAGAGCACAATACGTGGAAGTATTCACCAGTGTGAAGTCAAAGTGGGAGATTGCATGTCAGTTGCAACCAACCAGTCGGCTGAGCTACCCGGCTATTAAAGTGGGTCTATGTTTGCTGTAGATTTTGAATTAAAAGACAAAACATAAAGGTGTTTTTTATATTGATATGTATATAAGAAGGGAACGAAAGCATTTACACTTCTCAGGCAATCTGGCTGTGCAATGAGAAACCCAGCACTGAGGGAGAAATGGAGGGTGTTTGTTTGAAATGCGTGAACATGGCTGTTCTGTGGTGGTTGTGCTCCTTCTCTGCCTGCAGCTAGAAGCTGAATTGCTCATAAAAGGGAAGGAAGAGTGACCTTTTCAGTGAGTTTTAATCTCACTGAGTAAATGAATCTTGTTTAGGAGGAGCTTAGTATCTGTTTATAGCTGGAAAGCATCTCTAAATTCATGGTGAGTAATAAAACACCAAGATGGTAAAAAAAGAAGAGCTGAAAGGGAAAATGGTTTCCACTCAAGCCTCTTTCTTTATGGATGATTTTTGTAATCTGAGATCCTGTTTCAGAGTTGACATGAGAACATTCAGACTCTGAACATCTGCAAGCTTTCGAGCTCCACTGGGAGATCCAGGCAGCATCTGTACTTTGGCGTGTTTGCAAGAGGCATGTCATCCGTTAATTCTTTTTCCTCCTCAACATTTGTTCATGTGCAGTTTTGGGGTGGGTTTATTTCCCAGGCCGGATGGAGGCAGGGAGACCAGTATTGGCAGTAAATTTCCCAAGCAGCCAGCAGATAGCAGGCACTTAATAAAAATAACTCTCAACAAAACAATCCCTCTTTCCCCCACCCCCTCCAAAGTCCCAAACAGGAATGGAAAAATTCTGAAGACTATATAAAGAATAGAGATAATTCTTGGAGTTCTTCCACATACCTCAGAGTTTTGGTCTGCCATATGGTGTGTCAGGAACTGGCATTTACCACAGTGATCCTCAGCGTTGTAGCAACACAAGAAAGGATGGTTTTAGTAAATAAAAAGGAACTAAGAGATGCCTGTTGTCCAAAAAGGGGATGGCTTTTTAGAAGGTGATGTCATGTTTCATGTGTCTTTGTTTAGTGGTGAGTGTTTTCCTTAAGAATACATGCATTTCTGAACTTAATTTATTCAATGCTTTTGTTACATATCACCATCTAAAATCAAGGTGAATCTGTTTTATTTCACAGTGCACCCACCCAGTTTTACGTTGCTTAAAACAGAGCAGGCAAATCCTCATTAGTTACTCCTGTTGGTAACATAATACAGATTAATTCTTGCCGTGTGTCTGTACAAAATGAATACTTGGGTTAATTTTTGTGTTGTCTCTGCCTACATGCCTAATATTATCACACTCCAATCCATTCTGGTTTTAATCCCATCGTGGTTAATTGTGTGGCTTTCCTCCTGTGGCTTCAGAGGAGCAGTTGGGGGGGTGTTTGGGAGGTGGTACAGGGCTGAAGGAATTGTTGTGGTTTCCCAACCAGTTTTATTAAGGGGCACATCTGTGTTGAAAGATTAACGGTTTGTATCCATGTGTTCCTTGTGTAATTATGCCGAGGTTCAGGATTTTGTAAGAGAACAGTTTCACCAAGTTATTCTTAAGGAACCCGCCTTACAAAGAGAGAACTAATTGAACTTGCTAAAATGCAGGAGGATAACAAAGAGAAACAGAACCCATTGCTTGAATATGGGTGGGTTTCTACTGTGTTAGGGATGTAAGAAATCTGTTGAGTGCTAGGCTAAGGCAAAAGAGGGATGTGGGACTGTATGGTTGATAGGAATAGAAGGGTAGAATAAGCGCTTGTGAAGGAAAAGCTGCCAAAGGAGAGGCACGGAGCCATCGTGTTAACTCAGCTGCCTGTGTATCTTCAGCAGGAGTTACCCCTTTGTGATCCTTTAGTTTGAACGGATGGCAAATCATCTGGCTTAGGGTTTTGTGGCTGCAGTGGTTGTAGTCCAGCAGTGGGCTCTGAAAGTCTATTTATTCTTAAGGCACTGAAGCTTAACTTCGGATTTCTGCTGAAGTGCCACATGCTTGCTTTGACTTTCTGATCAGAGGTGGATGGATAGCAGAATAATTGCACTTCAGCTGCTGGTCTTTCCTAATGCTTCAGATATTTGCTTGGGTGATAATGTTGGCATTCTTGATAGTGTGCTGCGGTTTAAGAGAGTGAAAGCACAGACCTGGTGTTTGTAAATCAACCTGTGGGAGAATGCATCAAAGCTGCAGGTCTAACTGGTGTGTATGTGCCCGTAGGTGATGGGCAACCTATCATTTGGTTGTATCCATGGAAGAATTTCATTTCATAGGAGAACTGCTCTTTCATTCTGTGATTCGTTTGCAGCCTGACAGCTGGTGGTGAGGTCTGATCTGGAGAGAGAATTTTTACAAGGGCCTGTAGGGCCAGGCCAAGGGGAATGGCTTTAACCTGCCAGAGGAGAGACTGAGATGAGCTCTTAGGCAGAAGCTCTTCTCTGTGAGGGTGCTGAGGCGCTGGCACAGGGTGCCCAGAGAAGCTGTGGCTGCCCCATCCCTGGCAGTGCTCAAGGCCAGGTTGGACCCAGGGTCTTGGAGCAAGCTGCTCTATGGAAGGTGTCCCTACCTGTGACACGGGTTGGAACTGGGTGAGCTTTAAGGTCCCTTCCAACCCAAACCAGCCTGGGATTCTGTGAGGTGCTTATAGCAAACAAACCTGCAAAAGGGCTGCACTATCCAGTGTGGTTATATAAAATACCAGCATGAATAGTGATGTTCATCCTTAATAAATAGTGCTACTGTTAAGATGTGCTGAAGTGCCAAAGATCCTGAATAAACTTGTAATTTGCAAATGGCATCGGGCAGTCCCAAGTGTTTAGTAAGCAAAGGTTCATGCTTGTTCCTACGTGCTTTGAGGTCTCTGAATTAGAGTTGCATATTCCTGTCTGTTTCAAGTCAAGAAGCAAAAGATTTGGTCCTGTAAAATGCACGCAGCGTTGGAATGTCTTCTTTTAGGTCCACTTTTAATATTTGCTGCTTACTGTTCCTAAACATGCCATATGTTTTTAAAGTTGCTCTATTTCCTATTTATAGTCCCTATGTTCAATTTAGAGAAGTCTTGAAAACAGCTGGGAAATTGTCACGTATTTTGAAGTGAATACTGTTGTCTTTTGTGAGCAGTAAAACAGTTATTTTGGTGAGCTAAGGGGGAAAAACCCAATCAACCAAACCCCAAACTGTGTATGCTACTGTTTGAGCTAGATACCAGTTTTCAAAGGAACTGCTTTAAAATGCAATTCCAAGTGTCTTGGATTCAGTCTGACTTCTTGTTTCTCTTACACAAATACATTAAGATGGTGATAATGTCAGAGTGTGGGAAATCCTGGCCTCTAATATAAGCAGGCAGTAATAATGTCTCTGTTAGAAATAGTGAGGTTAACAAACGCCTCATGAAAAGTAAACTGGATGTTTTGGGGCTAAAGTGGAAACAGATGGTGGTAGCAGCAAGTTAACAAGAGGCAAGATTTGGGGGAAAAAAAATGAACTCTTTTTATCTTTCCATTTTATTTATTTTCAAGCTTTTTCTTCCTTAAATCAAGTCCTTCATGTTAAAACCAGCGTTCAGTCTTGTCAACATAAGCTGGCCAGGGCTGTCCCAGGTTTTTCCTCTAGTTCACTGCTGTTTCTCAAGGCTTCAGCACATGTGGGGTTTTAGAGCTGGAGTCTTTGTGGGGGAGGAGCGGAACATCTGCCAATATGGAGCAAAAACGTACCACAGTGCAATCACGTCCTTTGTCGGCTTTGTCAAGCATAGCTGCAGCCATCCCAGCCGTATGGTAAGCCAGCCTGTGGGAATCCATCGGGAATCACTCCAGGATCAATGCTGTTGTCGTTGGATTACAATGTCAAGGAAAGGAAGCTTGCATGCAGGCTAAATGCTAGCAACTATTTGTGGAAACTATATAATTGCATTGTGGAAGCATAAGTAAAATGAAAATACTGTGGGGTATGATGTAAAAACTAATTGGTTCTTGATTGAGAAAGGCACAGTTGTTAATGTCGTGTTATTTGCCAACACCCATGGCTTGCAGCACCATGTCTGTTCCTAAGCTGTGACAGACCAGCCTGTAATAAAGCCAGGTACTTTGCATAGTAAGTGTGAAGACGTGTGAACAGATGAGCACTAATTCTTAGAAGTTAATGATTGTCAGTTATCTGCCCCCTTTTATTTGGATCTAGTCCAAGATGAGCAGAATATCAAGTAGTTCAATATCTAGTTTCTTAATTTGCCTAAGCACACATTATTGCCAGATGCTACCCCAAAGGGTGGCTTTGCTTTCTGTGCTGCCTTCAGCGGCAGTAGGATCAGCTTGCCGGTGTTTCAGAGTATTTGGTTCTAGGATTCTATGGGGTTGTCTTTAAATTCTTGAGCTGGAGCTAGTTCTGATCCGTAAGTTGGTCTGGCTTGACACATGGCTTCAAGATTGTTAGTGCAAATACAAAGGCAGTGCAAATCATAGAATGGTTTGTGTTGGAAGGGACCTTAAAGCTTCCAACCCCGGTTCCAACCCCTGCACCAGGCAGGGACACCTTCCATAGAGCAGCTTGCTCCAAGCCCCTGGGTCCAACCTGGCCTTCAACACTGCCAGGGATGGAGCAGCCACAGCTTCTCTGGGCACCCTGTGCCAGTGCCTCAGCACCCTCACAGGGAACAGCTTCTGCCTAAGAGCTCATCTCAGTCTCCCCTCTGGCAGGTTGAAGCCATTCCCTTGGCCTGTCCCTACAGTCCCTTGTCCAAAGCCCCTCTCCAGCTTTCCTGGAGCCCCTTCAGGCACTGGAGCTGCTCTAAGGTCTCCCCTTCAGGAGCCTTCTCTTGTCCAGGCTGCCCCAGCCCAGCTCTCTCAGCCTGGCTCCAGAGCAGAGCTGCTCCAGCCCTCGCAGCATCTCTGTTGACACCTCTGGACTCCCTCCAACAGCTCTACGTCCCTCTTGTATTGTTGCCCCAGAGATGGATGCAGGACAGCAGGGGCAGCTGAACCATTGATTTCAGCACTCTGGGCTCTTATACTGCCTTAAGATGATGTAGAAATCACATCTTAGGTTCAAAAATGCATGCTGGGAAAATTCTCACTTTACCTACTTCAACTTATTATCCACTTACAAAGCAATCTCGTTGTCTGTGGTTGTCTCGTTGGATAAGTAGCCTGCAGCTCATGTCTTGTCCAGGTCTCGTTGAAGTCCTGGAGTTTGGGGCTTCCGAAGAAGGGCTCCAGTTGTATTTTCAAACACAACTAATGCAGATTTTCCAGCAGTAAGCTACTATAAAACGTGCTTGTGGCTACGTATGTGGTGGATGTGGCGCTGCATCTTCTGGGAAAGTGGGATTATGCTGTTGTGTGGAGGTTTTTCTTCATAGTTTCTCTTTGAAATTGAGTTACTGGGATAAACTGAAAAGACGTAAAAAGTCAGTGCTCTTGCTGGGGTGCTTGGTTTGGAGGCAGGAAGAATCGTGGATATTTGTTCCCAGCACAGTTGCTTTGTTCTTGTCAGATGACTGTTTAATGCGAAATGCAAGAAAATGCCTTTTTTTCTCCCCTCTGACTTTATCCACAGCTTAGCCTGTATTGTTTAAAGGCATGTAGTAAGAATTCTAATTATTCTCCTCACCATGTCTGAATGCTGCCTTTTTCCAGCCACAGAAGTCTTCTGTTCTTAATGTCAGCCTTTGAATATAATGATTTATAGGCACGGGAAATGATGTTTAAAATATTTTAATCTGAAGAAGCTTTTCTAAAGATTTCTTTCCCGAAAACCACTTTAAATGAGGCAAAGAAACGTCTTCTGCTGAAGGCTCTTTAATATTAAGATTGAAATAAACATCTTTATGGTCATAAAAGTAATGAAATAATGAATATATTATCTGCTGCATGCTTTTTTCTTGTATGCCTGGACTGTCTCCTTAAGGAAGTGTAGCACCAGTATTCAACTCACTTGGACCTGGAGAACAGTGTGATGAGGAGTGGCTGAGGGACCTGGGGGGTTCAGTCTGGAGAAGAGAAGGCTCAGGAGGGACCTGATGGCTCCCTACAACTGCCTGAGAGGCGGATGGAGCCAGGAGGGGCTGGGCTCTGCTCCCAAGGAACAAGGGATGGGACAAGAGGAAACGGCCTCAAGGTGCACCAGGGCAGGTTTAGATGGAGCTGAGGAACAATTCCTTCCCCAGAGGGTGCTCAGGCATTGGAACTGCCCAGGGCAGTGCTGGAGTCATCGTCCCTGCAAGTTCTCACATGCCGTGTAGATGAGGCTCTCAGTGCCATGGTTCAATGGTGGCCTTGGCAGTGCTGGGAATGGTTGGAGTGGATGAGCTTAAAGGGCTTTTCCTACCCAGTTTATTCCATGGTTCACGTGTCAGAAATTTCTTAGCAGTTTAATCTCAGAACTTTATATATTTTTCAAGGGGTGCACCGAAGTTGTTGTATCTGTGAAAGATGCTGGAAGTAGTTCTAGGAGAGGAAAATTCCTAATCTTAAAACTTAAGGAGGGAAAGAAACACCCAACCCAGAAGAAACGTGCAAGTCCTTTCCTCCCCAGATTTCTCTTCCCCTCTCCCCTCCATCACAGTTTACTCCAGCACATCAGAAAATGCTTTCACAGAGCTCTGGAAGACAAAAGCATTGTGGATTTTGCTTTGCTTTGGTCTGGTCTTGTTGCACAGGGTCATAACACTGCTTTTCCTTTTATATGAGAAACACATCTCATCAGATTTCCCTTTTATTGAAGCTCTTAATGTGCATTAGAAGTTAAAGATCTTAGAAATAATTTACATTGTATTGTATAATGATGTTTTTTAACAAATGGGAGTATCTTTCCCCATGAATTTCTGAACAAGGAGTTTCTGTGCTTGTTCTTTCTTAAATCGAGTTCTAACTGTTCCCCCCTTTTAATAGTGATAAAGGGGGGGGGGGGGAATAATAGCAAAATCAACGTGTATGTTCATGCAGTGTTTATAATGCACAAGAGGTTTTAAAAACACTTCACAATCCAGCAGAACCTGTCTTTGGATGGAGAATAACTTAAATGTGCCTCGAGAGTGAAGCTGAACACAGGTAGTGAAGGGATTTTTGTATCTTGAGAGGAGTTGCATGAAAATCTGCCTCTTGCTCCTTCAGCTTGGGAGCATTCATGGTAGTTTTTTCTGATGACGGTTTCTTTTCACTCTCTGAGCAGAAGCACGAAGATGCATGCTCATCTAATAAAACTCTGCTTGCTGTGTCACTGAGGGTGTCTTTGGACATGCTTTGGCACAGTCATCTCAGTCCATCCTTCACATAGTTGTAGAAGTGTGGGCTTCTCTTGAATAGTACTCTGCAGGGAGGTTGAGCAGCATTTTCGTTCTCATCCTAGCTTTATGCATAAAGCTGCTTCCATTTCATGTGTTTTACAGAGGCTGTAGCAGTTTTACTTGCCAACATCTGGTCCTTAAATAGCTGTAGATCTGTTTGCATATGGAAAAATTAATTAAGTCTAATTTGTACCCACAGTGAAGAGTCTAGCAAGTTTTTCTGCTCTTGATCTTGCTTGCTGTGGTGGATCATCTCTCACCTAGCTAGTCTGGGGTCCTGTTTAATGATGGGATGAAAATGTTCTGGTATAAGATATAAGATGTCAAGTTTAGATATCTGTGAGTGTCAGTTTTTGTTTAGGTTTTAAAGAAGTAATATGTAAAGATGCTAAAATGAGCAGCATAAAGTTGAATGTTTCTTTCACAGACTTCACAGCATCACCTACATGAGCAGGAACATCTGATAGTACCTCAATCAGTGTCTTAGTCATATAATCACAAAGTGATTTGGGCTGGAAGGGAGCTTAAAGCTCCTCCAGCTCCAACCCCTGCCACGGGCAGGGACACCTCCATAGAGCAGCTTGCTCCAAGCACCTGGGTCCAGCCTGGCCTTGAACACTGCCAGGAATGGGGCAGCCACAGCTTCTCTGGGCACCCTGTGCCAGCGCCTCAGCACCCTCACAGGGAAGAGCTTCTGCCTAAGAGCCCATCTCAGTCTCCCCTGTGGCAGGTTAAAGCCATTCCCCTTGTCCTGTCCCTCCATCCCTTGTCCAAAGCCCCTCTCCAGGTTTCTTGTCAGCCATTATCTGTGTCTTTAATTTCTGTTTCTTTATCTAAGACTGGATCAAAATATCTATTCACGGATACAATGGTCTGTGATACAGTACAGCATAGAATATGAATTGAGAAACTTCAGGCAAAGGGAAGAATTGAGAAATTCAGACCTCAAATAGGCAATCTAAAAACCTGGGGTGGTTTGCACTGCTTTTGTACTTCCCATGAAAGTATCTTCAGATGTCTGTCTGTTACAGTGGGTGTTCAAACTGTGCTTAGATGAGCTATAATGGAAACCTTTGGGGTTCATTCTTTCAGGGGAAGTAGAGCATGATCATTGTAGCATTACTGAAAAGATCAATTTGCTTTTTCCACGGCTTAGCTATGAAAATAGGAATACTCATTGTTTGTTTGAGCTGATCGTAAATTTAGCTCTGTTTAAGTGTTTCTGCAAGAGACATTTGTTTCTTAGAGCTGAACAGCTTTTAGTTAGATAAACAAGACCGTTACAAGAAGACACAGTGATATCAGCAGGGAAATTTCTTGCCTTCTCTCTGTATTAACACAAGCTCACAAAACATTGCCTAGAAGCACAAATTATGTTGCTTGCTCTCTGTCTGGCTGTTGCAGCTGAATGTTTTGCCTTGCTTAAAGATGCATATTGGCCAACTGAATTTAACTTTATATAATCAGCAGTTCATTTTTGTGATGACAATCTTGGCAAGATTTGGTATTGTTTCATTTCTTTTTATTGTAGATTGTTACTGAAGATTATACTTTAGGCTTATAATTTTTCCTGACTGTTCATTTTAGAAATATATCGTGGATTTAATGCAGAAATAATACATGAGAGAGGTCACATGCATCATAGGAAAATTATCTAGATATTTCATGGACTCGCAGACTGGTTTGGGTTGGAAGGGACCTTAAAGCTCATCCATTTCCAAGCCCCTGCCACGGGAAAGGACACCTTCCACTAGAGCAGGTTGCTCCAAGGCCCTGTGTCCAACCTGGCCTTGAACACTGCCAGGGATGGGGCAGCCACAGCTTCTCTGGGCACCCTGTGCCAGCGCCTCAGCACCCTCACAGGGAATGTTATGATTTAAAGTTATGATTACAATCGTATGATTTCCTCGTGTTATTTGAGTTGTTTTGAGCTGTGGTTTCATTTCTGACCAGAAACCCACAAGTTCAGTTTATTAACTTGTCTTGCAGAAAAATAATCTTTCTTTAAAGGTGTTCAGCTCTCCTGGAGTTCAGCCTTTGTTGTGTTAAATGAGAGTATTTGCTCTGTATTTTTCCTTAATGGACTAAAGTTCTAGAGAGTAGTGCCAGATGCAGGGAAGAACTGTAGCACCTGAAGCTTAAACAGAAGAGAAAATCCTTTGGTCAGGAGCTCTTTCTGAGCACCCGCTAAAATCGCTTTCTCTTTTCTGTCTGAAAGTTTCCTTGGTTCTGCATTTGTGTATGTACTTGTGACCATGACAGGGTGAGCTCTTTGAGTTTCATCATACTGGTAAGCAAAAGCATCACTAGGCCACCCCAGAACCTTTAGGAGCTGAGGATGTGGGTAAGACCCTACAGGTTTCAAGTGCAGCCAGAGTTCTCTGTGCCTTTCACCCTTCTCCCCTATATGAATGTCCTGCTTTTCACTTTGATCTTGTCTGGAGTGTGACTGTATTACGTAGTTACACGGGGTGGAACTGGTCTGATGGCACCGAAACTGATCTTTTGGAAACTCCTTTTGGGGTATAAGAGCTACTCAGTTTCTTGTCAACTTTGTGCTTGGGCATCACCTACCCCATGTTGCTTTGCTTCTCTCATAGAGAAAGGAGCATTGCTGGCTTGGTGAGAGGAAACTTTTGCTAAAGGTTAGATGTGAGCAGGGTACTTAGCTTGAAGGGATAGTTACAGGTTCTAGTCTTTCAAGGCTTTGTATTTCCTCTTTTAGTGGACATATAGTAGTAATGCGGGAATGGTTTGCTATGATGTCTAAATGTATTTCAAACTGAAGAGGCCCACTTAGTTTATATAATAAAGAAAAAAAGCAAGGTCAACTCTTTAACCTACCAGATTAAGCACTCCAAAGCACTGACCTGAAGCTTGAATTCTCTTTTGCAGCTGCAGCCGCCTTCGAAACATTCAGAGCATCCTGACACAGAGCAGCAAATCTCAACCTGATGGAATCCTCTGCATTTTAGGTTAGTTTTACTTTTCTCTCCTTTTATTCTCACTGTACTGATGAAGGTACCATGAGTTTCAGAAAGATGGTCATCCTCTTCCTTCCCCAAGGCCCAGCTCTGTTTCTCGGTGAATGGGCAGTTATTGGATTGTCACACTCTTTTCTCCCTACATAATTCTTAAGCCTATTTACTAATTTCAGGCAGATTTGCTACAATAGTAATAACATCAACATTATAAAGCCTTATGAAAATTCAGTGGCTGGAGAGAAGAGAGAATCTTTGTTAATCTCTAAATTGAAGGAGAGATGGAGAGAATTTAATCCATATCTATTTGGAGTAAACATTCAGCAGTTTAGGCAGTGTTTGCTTTCTGTCTGGTGCTTGGCATAAAAGCTCAAGACTGAGGGCACTTGTGTTGCAGCTGGTTTCCCCATGGAGGCAGGGAGGTGGAAAGGATTAGAAGATGCTGAGTTTAAGGGAGTGCAGAAGAGGCAGAGGAGCACTAAGGGTAGGGACCGTGGTGTACAGAGTGAGGTGGTGGCTGAGAAAGACATACAGAGATAGAGGGAATAATCAGAAAACTGGCAGAATTAATAAAACCTGAATTTAGGGGAGGGACATCTTGCCTCAGTAATTCAAAATGCACTTAGAGTTGCATGGCAAATCTGGGATGCAGTTATGAGTCAAGTGGTGGCATGTACAGAGCATTTATATGGTTTCAGTCCTTCGTTTCTTCTGGGGTTGGGGGGAAAGAGGGATATGAAATCCAGCTGCATGTGCAAATACCCTCTAGGAAAGTAACAGGTTTTTTGTACTGCGTTAATATCATTTCTGTATGTCACATTGACTCTTGTTTCTTATTATATTATCAGTATCAAGATATTAAAGGATAAATTAAGAACTGATGATTGAAATCCCTTAGAGAAAAGGACTGAGGAGTGATTGTTTAAATAATGTGTTACAGTTAAAGATGGAGAAATCTAGTGTAGCCCAAAAGCGTGTAATAACATTAAGAAACTACACAACAGCCTGTTTTTTTTGGGTGTTATTTGGAATTTTTATCATATTTTTTAATGATGTAGCAAGAAAACTTGAAGAAGCTCATTTAGTGAACCACAAAGAAGTTGTAAGTGTGTATAACTTAGTTCTCTTTTGGTCAATGCTAACTGTGTGACATGACTGTCCCTATTCTCTAGGGTAAGAGTTTAAGAAGTCTTCAGCTCATTAGTAACTTTAAATCTAGAAGGTCTGTAAGGTCACTGTGTCAACCTGCCAAGGAAACTTAATCGTGCAGGATAACGTAGAGTCGTAGAATTAACTAGGTTGGAAAAGACCTTTAAGGTCATCAAGTCCAACTGTTCCTCAGCTCTGCCAAGGCCACTCCTGACCCATGGCACTGAGGCCTCGTCTCCACGGTGTGTGAACACTTGCAGAGATGGTGACTCCAGCCCTGCCCTGGGCAGTTCCAATGCTGAGCACCCTTTGGGGAAGGAATTGTTCCTCAGCTCCATCTAAACCTGCCCTGGTGCAGCTTGAGGCCGTTTCCTCTTGTCTCATCCCTTGTTCCTTGGGAGCAGAGCGCAGCCCCCTCCTGGCTTCATCCTCCTCTCAGGCAGTTGTAGGGAGCCATCAGGTCCCTCCTGAGCCTTCTCTTCTCCATCTGAACCCCCCAGGTCCCTCAGCCCTTCCCCATCACACTGTGCTCCAGGCCCTGCTCCAGCTCCATTGCCCTTCTCTGGCCCCGCTCCAGCACCTCAACGTCTGTCTTGTAGTGAGGGACCCAGAATTGAACACAGGATTGCCCAGTACAGCCAAAAAGTCACTGCCCTGGCCCTGCTGCCACGCTGGTGCTGATACAGAAATAGCATACTGGGGTTTTGCCTTTGATGCTAGTTGAATTACATAAAGTACATCAAGTTGTGCCATCTCACCAGTGATACCATGGTATTTCTTGACTGTTGTGAGCTCTGAAGCTGCAGGAAGTCCCAAACAAAGAATAGTCACTCAAAACATTGTGCAGCTCTGGGAAGGTATTACGGGCAAAAGGAATTGCTTTATAGAATCCTCAGTGTAATGTGGAATATTTAAGTCCATGCATAAGACCATAGCTGTTAATAAAGAAACAGTTCTGCTATGGAATTATAGGAAGTGTGTTTTGTTATTAGTCTTGTGCTTTGCACTAATCTCTTTTAGCCCCCACAAAAGAACTGTTGTTGTCTAATCTGAGCTGTCTAATGTAGCCATCAGGATTTTTAGCATAACTTCTGATTAAGCAGGCATGTTACTGTTACAAATACATTAAATCTGTCTTCAAATGCTACCTTCAGGTGACAAAAAATATGTGGTCTTATGTTTTTAGTCCTGTTGACTTATATGGGAAGCATAGGCATAATTGTGTTTTTATACAGTCAGTGCATGTTCTGTTTCACTTGTCTTTGATGACCAAGAGTTAATGAATTTCCCTCACCCCAACTTTAATTTAACACACTGGGCTGTGGGATCAAATCTACATAAACTTCTATAGCTTTTCTTCAAGGAGATTAATATTTACATTGAAACTGAAAACAGCTTTATGATATTGCAAAGAGAGATGACAGTGGACTAAGTATTGATATTTACCTTTTATCCTCCCTGAAGAGGATAGGAACACATTAGAGGCTCTACCAGTAAATCTTCTGTTCAAGTATGACTACTTCTTTAGATATCCTTTTGGTTTTTTTCACCTCCGTTGTAATCCATCCCACACAGAGCTCTTGCTCTGAGGATGTGGGAGAAACCTCACCAGCATTTAGTACATGACACTGATTGCTCATCCCATTCCCTTTCCAAACAGAGACGATGTTAATGACTGTTGTGCCATTTAGAATCATAGGATGACAAAGTGTTTTGCATTGAAAGGGAGTTTAAAGCTCCTCCAGCTCCAGCCCCTGTCACAGGCAGGGACACCTTCCATAGAGCAGCTTGCTCCAAGCCCCTGTGTCCAACCTGGCCTTGAGCACTGCCAGGGATGGGGCAGCCACAGCTTCTCTGGGCACCCTGTGCCAGCGCCTCAGCACCCTCCCAGGGAAGAGCTTCTGCCTCAGAGTTCATCTCAATCTCCTCTCTGGCAGGTTAAAGCCATCCCCTTGGCCTGTCACTTCTGGTGGCAGTTCTGCAGCTGCATGTCGAGTTTGGGGCACATTTCTAAAGGTGATGTGTCCATTCTCCAGCCTCACCATCCTGCTGCCTCCCTGCTGTCCCTGGAGCTCATGTGGCTGTTCGATGTGTTATGGAACAACTGTTCTTTGTTTCCATACAGAAGGACGTGTCAGGAGCGCATGGCTGGGACAAAAACCAGGACTTTTTACCTGCAGGCTGTGTTTATGTCAGCTTAGCAGCTGTGATATCTCAGACATAAGGGATGGCCGAGCTGAATACTTTCTGCTTTGCCAAAGGGCAGTCTCAGCCTGCCCTTAGACCACTCCTTTCCTCTCTTTACTCCCCCCATGAATTACATGAGTGCATCTGCTTCATCTTACTGAGGAGACAAAATTTCTTCCCTCCCTTCTCTGTATTTGGCCAAACTCATTTCCTGCCAGTTTAGCAAACTGAATCGGGTTGGGTGAGTCCTAACTGCGGGAGAAGGAGCAGGAATGGCTCTTTGGGCAGCAGTGGGCTGTTGGACTGAGTCATTGTCTCACTAAGCCCTTGTGTTGAGTTAGGAACAGGCTGGGAGTTACTAAACTCCTGGCTCAGCTGGAGGCAGGCGTGGGGGTTTCCTCATTAATTCCTTCCCCATTGTTCCATGGAGGACTCCTGATATGCTTCTGGTGGTATCTTTGTCATTGTTTCATTTCCTGTTTATTTTCCGCTGACTGTGTCTCTTCATTTAACTCCATATGTTTCTGTAGAATAGTATTAAAGCCTCAGTATGAAAGCTCCTGTACTGAATACTTAAAAACCCAACCAACAAAACCTACACAAACCAAGTGTTCTTCAGAGTTAATGCCTTTCTGGTAAGCTAAAGAGAAATGAAGGCTCAGGGGAGATCTTGTCACCATGCTCCAGTATTTAAAGGGTGGCTACAAAGAAGACTTTTACTAGGAGTCCCATGGAAAAGATAAGGGATAATGGGCACAAATTACTGCTGAGGATATTCCAGCTGGACACAGGAGGAAAAGGTTTCCCAATGGGTACAACCACTCATTGGAATAATCTCCCCAGGGAAGTGGTGACTCCTTAACGTTGGATGCTGTTAAGATTGGGCTGGACAGGGTGCTAGGCCATCTAGTGTAGGGGATGCTTGCCTTGAAAGGTTGGACCAGATGGTGCTTGAGGTCCCTTCCAACCTTGGATTCTAGGATTGACCTATCACCTTGCTGTCCCTGAAAGGGACAGTCGTCATTCTTCCTTTGTGCCAGATTATGTGCTCATCTGATTGCCTTCAAAAGTTGCCTCAGGCAAGTAATCAGTAAACCAGATTATCTTCAGGACATTGTATGGGCTGCTTTCTAAGGCTAGAGCTGATTTCAGAGGGACTGATTGTATTTAAATGGAGTTCCCTGGAACAATGGGACAGTTGCTTCCTGGAAGAACTTATCCACTTGTGGTTGTAACTAAAATCCCACCTAGAGACAGGGGCTTTAGGACCAGTAGTAGTGCACTGAATCCAAATGAAATCTGGATTATATTCCAGCCCCAGTTTTCATGGGTCTGGAAATGTAAATAAAGTAGAGACAGTGTATTTGCTTCTCCTCTCTCTTTTAAGCCCTCTCTCTGAGTTCCCAGATCCAGGGCAGTCTGGTTATGCAGAATATTATTGGCACAGCAATGGCGTAACATTGCAACAGGGGTTGAAAATGAGTGACTGGGCTCTCTTTAGCTGAGTCTTATCGGTTCTGACCTGAGCTGTAAATGGGCTGCTTGGTGCTCCCTTTGTCAAGGGATGTCCCTGAACACACAGAATTGTGGCTTTTGAAAAGAGCATGCTCGAGGGATGTATATGTATATATGAATGGGAGATCTGTGCTAGAAGTTAGGATGGTTGATTTTATCTCTTCTGTAGCCTCACACCATGTATTGATACCTTGGAGTACACATGAGCTCTCCAAAGTCCAGTTACTAAACAAACAAGGGAGTTTATTAAGATGTGGGATTCAGTAGCTAGGTGCAGACATGGCCTCTGGTTAGTACTTTAAAGCTGAAAGATAACGTAAATCAAGGAATATCATTAGGAGTATCCAGGATTTGTTCCAGCTTCTGCTAAGTTTGGGTAACTCTTGAGTAGTTTGGTTTCTGATGCAAGTCCTGAAACCTAGACATTCAGGCTCAGTTATTTCATTATCAATGTGCGGATCTTGCTTTGGACAGTGGAGACAGACCTTAATTTGTTGGCCACCATCCAACTGCATCCTAATGCAGCTTGGTAGGAAAACTTGACATTACTGTTTATAAGTTACTTTGAAGCCGTGGAGACTGGTGACCTCTGTCAGAGGTGAATGTCAAGGATGCTGCTTTATGCATAGCTTTACTTGTGGAAAAAGCTTGGTTTATTCCAGTAGATTTAGGAATTGTGACTGTCTTCCAGAGAGATGAAAAATACTTCCTAAATCATAGAACAGTTAGGGTTGGAAAGGACCTTAAGATCATCTAGTTCCACCTCCCGGCCATGGGCAGGGATGCCTCAGTCTAGACCGTATCACCTAAGGCTTTGTCCAGCCTGGCCTTGAACACTGCCAGGGATGGAGCATTTACCACTTCTCTGGGCACCCTGTGCCAGCACCTCACCACCCTCACAGTAAGAACTTCTTCCTTATATCTAACCTGAATTTCCCCTGTTTCAGTTTGAACCCACCACCCCTAGTCCTGTCACTACTGTCCCTGAGGAAGAGTCCCTCTCTAGCATCCTTGTAGGCCCCCTTCAGAAGGTGCTCTGTGGTCTCCACACAGCTTCTCCAGACTGAACAGCCCCAACTTTCTCAGCCTGTCTTCATACAGGAGGTGCTCCAGCCCCTGATCATCCTCGTGGCCTCCTCTGGATGTGCTCCAACAGCTCCACATCCTTCATTTTTTGTGTCGTGCTTCCTTTCTTCTAGCATTTATCTTCCATCTCTTCACGCTCCAGATCTCTGAGTGTTTTAATTTGATATTCCCAAGGCCCAGAAAAGGCTTTCCTTGGAAGCTGCTCATATACCATATGTTTTGTCAGAATACCTTTTCAACATTTGTTAGAAGTCCTCACTGGTTTTCTGGTGACTCAGGGATTGCACTCTAATACCGATAAGATAATGTTTAATCATGTATTCCAAAGCAGGAGATTTAGGTCACAGGATTAGTTTGTTAGGAAGCTTCAATCAAGAACATATTAATTACAACGCATCCTGCACCCAGACAGATAAAATGACGAGATAAAATGGAACTTCAGTTGGTGCAGAGTACAGCACAAAACTAGACTTAATGTTTTTAAAGCAATACCTGTGGATTTAGATCAGGAGTGGAATGTCAGTGTGTGGCAATGACCTTGCAACAACTCCTTTTTTTCCTCTACCCTGTTTTCCCAGTATGTTCAAAGGGCTTAAGTTCCCATTGACTATGTGAGGGAGTTAATACTCCTGTTTTAAAGGTTTTTTGTGAAGGAATTAAACCTTCTCAGGTGTAGTTGGGACACGTAACACTTCACATGGTTTTGCTTTTGCAGGAATAGATAGCCGATACAATGAAGGCTGCAGGGAACTGGCCAACTATCTGCTTTTTGGCTTGTATAACCAGTATAACAACAACTTTGAAAGAACTGAGTTTCCTGAAGAAGTTCTGGATGGTGAGTAACGTACTCAGACCTATTCTTCAGTCTTTGTGGAAGGAGGGTGAGCAGAAAAAGGGGCAAAGCTACGAAAAAGAAACTAAGTCTTTAATTGTGTATATACATCTGAAAAACACTGCTTAAGTGCTCTTGTTTTTAAACATGTGCTCCCAAATGTTCTAAATCTAAACAAATCCAGCCCATGCCGAGGAGCCCTACTTCAGTCATGGTATGTATGTACACGTGTTAGCAGTGACTGTGTGACCACATCTCTGGAGTTCTGGAATACTTGAGCTCTTTCTCACTTTAACCTATCAGCTTGTTTCTGTAACATTTGGAAGGTGGCAATCACCCAGATCATAGATTATTATTCCCTTACATGAAACCTTGAATATCTACCCTACAGGCTCTAGTCCCAGTTTTAGTTGGAGTAACCTAATGTAATATCAGGCAAGAGCAGCTCTGGTTTCCTGTTGTGCAAGAGCTCTGACATGACTCCTCACTGACACTCTTGGCTTTTCAAAGGAGAGGCTGATGCAAGTCCTGTGCAAAACTTCAGAATAAACCCATGGTTGCTCAGAACAGTAAGAAGTACCCTTGTGCTTAGAAGTGTATGTGGCTGCCAGCTGTTTCTTGTTCCTTTTGTAGAGAATTGGGAAATGACTGTGTATTCAAATAGTTAAACCATTTTCTTTCAGTGAGGTACAGCATAGAAAAAATGTTTTTCTATCCAGTTTCTGTGAGCAGTTTTTTAATGCCCATCTAATTCTGTTGATGGAATCTTGATGCTGGAATAATATTGCTTCTGCTTGTTACAGATATAATCATATTGATAAAGCCTGACAGTGTCCATCTGTACTGTAACCCTGTGAATTATAATCATCTTCTGCCATATGTGGCATACTGGAGGAACTTGCATTTTCACTGTCTCACTGAAAATGAGGTAAGCGCAACATGAATACAGATGAGATTTGCTAATGAATTGATATTCACAGTGCAACTACTTTGTAGCATTCCTTCCTGAACTCTTTTTTTCCTTCTTTTTTCTTCTTTTTCATACTCGGCAGGGGAGTGATCTGTGTATTAATGGATATTAATCATTTTGCTAATGTGTGCTAGAAGAATATGGTTTTAATACTTTGTGTTTGTTGGAGCATGAAGACAAATTGCTCCCCTCACCCACTAATTACTATTGTTTTGACATGAGTCAATGATCTTTTAATGAGGAAAAACGTGGGTTGTGAGAAATGCAGACTCTGAATCAAGTATTATAGTTAACAGTGAGATTTCCAATGATGGCCTTGTTTGCTACCGAAGTAGTGTTTTAATGTGGCATTTCCCAATAGTTCATAGAATCACAGAATAGTTAGGGTTGGAAAGGACCTTAAGATCATCTAGTTCCAACCCCCCTGCCATGGGCAGGGGCATGTCACCCTAGGCCATGTCGCCCAAGGCTCTGTCCAGTCTGGCCCTGAACATTGCCAGGGATGGGGCATCCTTCCTAACAGTAAGAAAGAGTTTTCTTTTATCTAATCTGAACCTCTCTCGGTTTAAATCATGCCCTTTGGCACACATCCTGCAACTGCAGTCCACTGTGAAGAGCCTGGCTTCACCATATCAATAACATTTTTGTGGGTGTTTGAAGGCAGTTATGAGGTCTAGTCATTGCCTCCTTCAGGCTGAACAAGCCTGGGTCTCTCCTTGTAGGATGAGTGCTTCAACCCACTGATCGTCATGGTGGCCCTCCAATGAACTTGCTCCACAGGAAGAACCAATGTCTTGCTTGTGCGTGGATCCCAAAACTGGATGCAGTATTGTAGATAGACTCCTATGAGTGCTGCATCGAGGGGGATAAGATCTTTACGTTAAGATATAAACCACAGAGCTACAGGTTAAAGTGTGCCGCAGCAAAATCCGAAGCCTGGCTTCACAATTTTTTTCTGATGCCTAAATTCCTAGTGGAAAGGCAAATCTTAAAGCATGACTGAACGGTGGTAAAACACATGTATTTTGGAATCAAGAATGGAGTGGTTCTTAACACACAATTGCTAGGACAACTGCAATCTCAGCTACTGAATTTTAAACTGCATCTGCTTATGGGGTTTTATATGATTTATTGTGTTGAGCAGTAACCTTAATCACACAGTACTGGCTTGAAATAACGGTGTAACTAGAAAGGTAAACCGCACACCTTGCTGTTTGTGGAAAGGAATGGAAAAGTTTGATTTCTGAAGCTGAGAATACATTTACTTCATTGCTGCTTCATCTGAATGAGCTGAGCGATGCATTCCCAGACACATTCCTAATGTATAAGTATTGCCAGGTTCCTAGATTACTTCTGAAAGAGAAGCAAAAAACTACTGCTGTGTCAGGCTTTAAGTGCATCCTGTTTATGGGAGCATTGTCTGTAGTGCTCTTTAAAATAGGTTTTTTTCAGTGATAAAAATAGCTTTTGCTTGCTTTTATAGAAATGAAACCCGAAAAGCTCAGGGGTTATAAAAATAAAGCAAGCAAATGCTATACCTGGCTCTATGCAGCTGTTCAATCTGGCAAAACCTGCAGCATCTCCTTTCTTTCTTCCTTCTTACTTCTTGGAAGAAAACCCCTATTATTAACATATTTCAAAATAGCCAAATAAGATAAAGTACTGAAATCTGATGAATGCTATATAAGCTTTCTGGGTGTCACGACTGTGTTTATGGACCAGGCTGTATTTATGCAATCTCAGATAATGAAGAAGCCTTTAGCACCCTGCCAAAACCCAAGGTTTTCTTCTAACAGCATTTTAAGCCTTGAGAAACTGGCAGTTGTTTGGGGCTTGGCTTCGAACTGGAACTTTGATCTGACTTCCTGGGATTGAAGAAAGAACGTATCTTGGAGGAACTGGGGCTGCATCTTCAATTCAGGCTTGTCTTAAAAGAACTTGTTCTTAAAATAACATGTTGGGTGTACCCTGAGGCTCGCAAGAGCTATATACAAGAAGTTTATAATCGGGTAATTTGCCTTGATATTAAGTTCAGAGCACTGTATATAGAAAAAGGAAGAAAGTAAATAGACAAAACACCACTACCTTCTGATCTTGTTCCAGAAAGCAAAAGACTCTAGAAGTACCCAGTGGGACTCAGCCTGTTGGTTTCAGACTTGCTGCTAAACTGTCCCTTTCCAGCTAAAAATCAGCATTTTTAGGTTTTTGTTACGTTCTAAAAATGTTTTTTTGTGCAGTTTGGCTCTTCAGTTCAGTTTTTACACTTTTCTGAGCCATAAGTATGATAGCTGTTCTTCGTTCCTGCTCTTCAGTCTACTAAGTCTTCAGACAATTTCAGCCTGCTGCTAGTGTGAAACAGCAGTGTAGTGGTGTTTCTTCTTTCCTCCTCCTTTTCCTATACCCATCGCTCCCTCAGACAGCAGCTGCTTCTCTTTGCTTGTTCTGTGAGCTGAGGAATATCTCTCCCCATGAAGTGTGGCAAGTTTTTTGTGCCATGTCAGTTGGTATCCTGGAAATACCTTTTACTGTTTAAAAGTTGTCCATAGTCTAGTAGATGATGTTGAAAGACTTCACCAAAAGCTGCAAATAAAGTATATCATAATGCCTTCATATAACCTTATTGAAAACCTTGCTCTGAAGTTTGATTTTTAAAGAACTAGTTTCATTGGCTTGAATAAATCACTCCTATGATGAAGTTTCCATAGTAAAGACTGAAGAGGTTCTTAAGCTTCTGGAAGCTCTAGGTGATATTTTAGTGGATTACGTGACACTTGCTGTGGAATTGAAACAGTAGAATAAGTATCCTCTTTTCTGCAAAACCAACAATTAATTAGGCATGCCTAGTCACATGTTCTTTTCAATTACTTCCTTCAGTATGAAGATGAAGAAGCTGCAGAGGAATTCAAGATTTCCAGCTTTGTAGACATGGTTCGGGATTGCAGTCGCATTGGCATTCCATACAGCTGCCAAGGTAGGGTAGCTTGGTTTCTGCTTATAGTGTTGTAAGCGCTCTGCAGCATGCAAATCAACAGCTTAGAGAATGAAGATTTCCTTGTCTTTGGTAAGAAATAACTATTAATACGTCGGTAGTTGCCTTTGAGCCTTGTTTTACTTAAGAGTTGGATTCCTTTCTGAAAAGTGGAAGCTTCATTTGGAGGGTGAATGCTCACAGCATGACTCAATTTGCATTCAGAGAAGTGTGTTCTGCTGCTACACAAGTTCTCTGTTCAGATGGGAGCTCCAGAGAAATACTTCTTTATGTAAGGAGAGAATAAACATTTCCTTATGCAAGGTTCCTTTTTTAGCACTGAAAAAGCCAGGACTGCACGACTTCCTGTTGTGATCTCTAGCCAGCCTCACAGCCCCAACAGTGTAATCTTGCATTGTTCAGGGAGGTTTGCAGTACCCCCAATGGTGAATAATGCCAAAGCAATGCGGTACTTGTACTTCACAGTGCAGCATGAGCACGTGGGGCTTTGTATGATTTTCTGTGGTGAGTAGCCTTAGTACAGTAGGTGAGAGGCAAATCATAAAGGAAATTACTTTCTATTTTTGATTCATGTCAATTCAAAACAAGCTAATTCAGGTTTTTGGTTCTTTTCTGTTTAATTCCTAATTCTTCATTGCCTCTCTTGAGGAACGGATGATAAGCTATGACTGCCTGAAAAACCATTAACAGGTCAGGGCCTGGGGGAAGGATGACAATTCTTTGCTGTGAAGTATCTAAATAAGGTGTGTGGGATGGTCGCACCTCTCTTCAGGTGGCTTATGGCTGCACTGATGAGTACCAGGGAGAAGGGGTTTCTTCTCCCCCAACTTAAAATTCTGATTAACACAGGGATGATGGCTTTAACCTGCCAGAGGGGAGACTGAGATGAGCTCTGAGGCAGAAGCTCTTCCCTGGGAGGGTGCTGAGGCGCTGGCACAGGGTGCCCAGAGAAGCTGTGGCCGCCTCATCCCTGGCAGTGTTCAAGGCCAGGTTGGACACAGGGCTTGGGGCAAGCTGCTCTATGGAAGGTGTCCCTGCCCGTGGCGCAGGGGTTGGGAGTGGATGAGCTTTGAGGTCTCTTCCAGCCCAGACCAGTCTGGGATTCTATGATGATGACAGTATTTTGAGGCCGAACATCTGAAGAAATTGGGGTAAGCAAAGCTCCCTTGTTTTTATCTTGAATTGTAATGGACACAGGTTTGCTAATAGTGTTGGAATGAAATCTGCAGCGACAGAATACCCCGTACTAGACTCACAGCTGGAAAAAAGGGATATAAACTGCAGTGTAGAGAAAGAAGTTTCTAAAAGCTACATACTTTACAAAACCCAGGTTTTGATTAGAGACTTCACGTTGTACAAAGACAGGATAATTGAGATCCCTTATTAGAATCTCAGCACAGCTCTGATATCACACAGCAAGTTCAACTGGTGGTAATTGCAAGACAATGTTCAACATTGAAACATTTCTTTTGCAGGTCATCTACAGATCTTTGACATGTTCATTGTTGAGAAGTGGCCGATAGTGCAGGCGTTTGCGCTGGAGGGGATCGGGGGCGATGGCTTCTTTACAATGAAATACGAAGTGAGTAGTTACCTTTTTCCTTTTATTCCGTTCCCGTTCTGAAGCAGAAATTGACTCATGGAATTACTTCAATTGGAAAGTACTGTTTGAGATCATCTCATCCTGACTCACCTCTCAAGCTTCTAAGTTGGATGATGTTTTTAAGGACCTTATGCAGCTGAGTTCTGAACGTGCAGGGATGGAAGCACCACAATTTTGCTGAGAGACTGTTATGAGCTGCACGGTGCTTGGCCCTGGCTAAACCATGATTGTTTGATCATTCTCCAAGCCCCCTGTTGTGATTTAGAACTTCTTTCCTTGTTTTCTAGAGCCTTCTCTACCAATAACAGAAAGCACTTCTTTAAACTCAGCTAAACAGGTATAGATCTTCATGAGGAGTGCAAAAGAAGCTGGTTAAACTGGTTAGTGACCAGTGCCTTGAGATAAACAGAGAAAATAAGAAGTGACTGGGTTTCTTGGGTCATTGGTTTTGACACAAGAGATGCATCTACTTTTCTCGCCAACATTATATACAGTTAGGTCATCACAGCCTCTTGAAAAGGGCAACAGTCGAGGTTTTGGATCATGTTTCTAGTTTTAATAATGATTTGCTGTTCCATTCTAAGCCACTTGTGTCATTTGACTTGCTTATTGATTAATTCAACTCTAGCAGCTTCTTCAGAGGGCAGCTTTGTATTTATGTACTTGTTTGAAGCTTCTCTTATTTAATTTTCTTGGACCTCTGCCCCAGAAATGCAGATGTCCTATTTTTCTTGTCACTCCTCCATTTTTACAGCCAGAATGTTCTTTATGTGGCTTTTGACAACTGGAAAAGCCCCCAAGGAATTCATAGTACCATTGTTAAAGTGTCATCACCCGTGTAGTACTGTACATGCTTGCTCAGTAATCTTCATTCCATTGCTATTGATACCTTTCTTAATGCTTTTCTTGTTTTAATTAATTCCATCACTAGTACTGTAATCATCTTTTTGTATCAACCTGTCAATACTTTAACTTATCTATTTAACTTATAATACTTTAATGGTTTTAATCAAGCCATTAAATACAAAGTGCAAATTGATGAGCATCCTTGTAGTGGTCGGCCTAAGTATCAGTAGCCTTTATGAAATGAGTCAATGGAAGTTTGACTGTAAATTCAGGAGTTTTTTTGGTCTTCAATCATCCTTGCCAGTTCCCTTCAGGAATCTGTAGCTGCTTTGAGGAAATGCAATGATATTTGTAAAGACAGAGCCTCTGCTATTAAACTGTGGGAGTTGCTACTGTCTTTACAGCACTCTTGCAGGCTTAAGAAGGAGCAATGAAAATTCTCAGTATCTAAGAGTAAGCCTTTTAGCTCTGGCACTTCAGCCCGTTCCAGCCTGAGTTGTTGTTTTCTGCCCCCTTAAAATCATAAGGGCATTTCAAGTGGGAAGTGGCATTCTTGACTCTTTACGTAACTGTTTATGCATGGTTGTCTGGTAGGCAGCTGCTGTATGTCACAGAAGAGGAGGAAAAAACAAGCTATGGGAGGAAGCGCATTTGGGATCACTGTAAATGACCTATAAGTGAAAACTGCTGTTATTAAAAGGGGGTGTTCTCAGTGCATTTTTAGCTCCTCAAACAGACTTCCGCTCTGCTGTGCATTCTGTGCTGCTAGATTTGAAGATAATCTAATGAGCCGTGTAATAAATGTGCTTCATAAAATGTACTTTTGTTATGCTCTATGGTATTTAGACCACAGGTGTGGCTGCCCCATCCCTGGCAGTGTTCAAGGCCAGGCTGGACACAGGGGCTTGGAGCAATCTGCTCTAGTGGAAGGTGGCCCTGCCCGTGGCAGGAGGTTGGAACTGGGTGAGCTTTAAGGTCCTTTCCAACACAAACCCCTCTGGGATTCTGTGATAACTTACTCTATTTTTTTCAGTGCTTTAAGGGCAGTTGCTTTATTACTCTTACTACAGAAATCAGAATCACTCAAGATGCTGTAATCCAGACAATTTGCTGTGCCAATAGGTGAACTTTTAATGAAGTGGGTGGTGGGGATTCTATGAATGCAGAAATTATTCAGGGTCAAGTTTCCCTTAAGAATGTATTTTGGAACAGTGTTCTTATGCATCATCTCACTGCTTGGAAGGAGGTATTGCTGATTGCTAAGTTAAACCAGCTTAGCCTATATTTACATTATGCTTACAGTAAGAATTGCCTGGTGTGGAGGACAAGTAGCCTTGGAATCTGCTTCTTGTCTGTCTTGTCTCAGAAAACTAATCTTTCCCTTTTGCTTGCACGAGCTGATGCTATTCTTTGCTATTAACTCAACTTGAAAAACTCTGTGAGATGATTTGTTTGAAAGGTGGAAGCAAAACTTTCCACATCAAACCCTCATTTGAGGAGATGAGTCTTGGAAACCAGAGCACTGACGTCTGGTCGGTTGTTTTGTGTCCAGTAGTGTAAAAATAGCGCTGAATTCAGAGTTAAGGAGGGCTGTTAGACGGGGGAATGTTCTGCAGATATGTCTGTGTGGCTTAAACCTGAATCTGTGCCATTCTTCATGGTGTTTCTCACAGCAGTGTGTTTAAAATCTGTTTCAGTTAATGGATGTCAGTGTTGATTTGTGGAAGACATACAGCAAAATGGATCCTGTTTCCTTGGAGGACTTGCTCTTTGAGGTAAAGCCGGTGAAATACTCAGAATCAGCTGCAATTCTGTTCGTGTAGCTGCAGAGCAAAACTGATGTGGTTTTGTTTACTTGGTTGTAATAGTGCTTAGGGACTTAATCTACTGGCTCTGCATGGTGTCATTTGCAGGGTCTCTTTCCTTTGCTGAAGTCCACAAAAAACTAGAATAGCTTGTCTTGGATTCCTGGAATTTCTTAATTTGCCTGAAATTCTCCTTAAAGTATTTCTAAACAGTGTGTGAGTATTCTTCGGGTCATAGGATTATGCACAAAGAACAGACTGCTGGTGTGTTTGTGTGGGTTAATCCTCCTTCTGCAGCAAGGGTGCAGGGAAAATCCACTTTAGCATACAGCCATTCTCCCAGGAAAAACCACTTCCCAGGATCGATTTAGGTGGGTAACAGTGACACATAGTGGCTGAACTGATGCTTTGTGGAACACCAGCAGCCAGTGTAAAGTGATTCTTCATTTTAAAGTAATGCTGTGATCTCGGTGCTGGAGAAGAAAGCAGTGTGTGACTATTAGTGCATATGATTTTATTGTTTGTTTTTGTTCCGTTTCTAGCTTGGCAGCAAAATAGGATTTTAATATGTAGGAATCGTGACAGTGAGTATCCTTTATTAATAAAGTACTGGTAGTCACCCCAGTTTGGTTGTTTTATCAACTGCTGTCATGAAAATTAGAATGTCATACAGCTTACAAGGCTGTCAGTCTAAACAGTCCCTCTCTTATACGTCACTTCCCTCTTCCTGTGGAAGTGGGGTAAATATTTGGGACTTTTCTTGTACTTGGTGAGTCGACCCTGAAACAGACTTATTTATCCTATTTTGAACTGTTGAACCTGAGAGTTGTTAAATTGGCTTCAAATTTTCTGGGAAAACAAAGTAAAGAATGGAGTTTTCATACAACTTTGGTTTCATAGACATTGGTGATTTGAAAAATTACTTATTTTTGCAGTGAGTGTGAAGTTAGGTGACCTTAAAGACCATTTGAAGCTGATATATGTTTATGCTTTATTAACATAGTTTTGATTTCGCTGAGTCCTGATTTAAACTCCACGTGGGGTTTAAAAGAATGTTCTGTGCAATACTGGCATGTTCCGAAACCTCACAAAACCACGTGTTAGTTCTTAGCTTCATAGCAGCCTTCCAGTATCTGAAGGGGGGCTATAGGGTTGCTGGGGAGGGACTCTTCATTAGGGACTGTAGCGATAGGACAAGGGGTAACGGGTTCAAACTTAAACAGGGGTAGTTTGGATTGGATATGAGGAAGAAATTCTTTACTGTAAGGGTGGTGAGGCACTGGAATGGGTTGCCCAGGGAAGTTGTGAATGCTCCATCTCTGGCGGTGTTCAAGGCCGTGTTGGACATAGCCTTGGGTGACATGGTTTAGTGGGAGGTGTCCCTGCCCATGGCAGGGGCGTTGGAACTGGATGATCTTAAGGTCCTTTCCAACCTTAACTATTTTATGATTCTATGAGAAGATTGACACTGGAGTATTCCTCAGTGATAGTTGACCCCTCTAAATGTAAACCTGTATTTTAAACCCACTGATATAGGCTGTATTGGTATTTTAGCTTGTAAGCTATCACCAACGTTCACTCTCTCAATTTCATTCATTGCTGCATGAGTGAAGTAGCTGAAGTAAAATACTGTAGAATACTTGTACCACTGCTAAAAACATAGTTCTGGGTTTGCTCATTACCTGCTTCTGAGAAACTACACTTTCCAATATCAGGACGAATGTCATCTTTCAAGTGAGTATGTGACAAGTGACTGAAGGGAATCTTGAGAGCAGGCTGGTTCTATGAAGTTCCTGCTTTATCAGCATGATTCAGTCTTTTCTTTATTGATGCTTGGATTTTTATGAATGCAGCTCTTACCTGTAATCACCTTCCTTTTGAATTCTGCTTCAGTGAGGTGTTACTGATACTGCCTTTTCCACTTACCCATTGTCTTTACAAATGCAGATGAAGAAATGCCTGTCTACCACTTGTGTATCATGAGCTTCCCCAATTCCCCACCCTGTTGCTCATTTTCTGTCCACAAGCTTATTTAACATCAGATACGCATTATTGCAGAACCAGATACAGATCTAAAAATCAAAACTTCAAGTTGTCCACACATTCAATTTGGAGGTCTTCAGGGGAAATAGGAGGTCTGAGTTGGGAGTGATCTCAGACCAATGCATTTCCTTAGGATAAGAGCAGATAGTGCAGAGCTCTGGTCATTTCTCCTCTCCTGCATCTTCTGTCTCCCAGAAAATCCCAACCCACAGCCAAATAACCACACACACCTAAAAAGACACCTGAAATCCAGCAGAAAGTCCTTACCTTTAAAATCAGGTTTATTTTCTTGTGCTTATTGTTTCTTTGGGCAGGCTATACTCTGTACTGCATAGTGAAATGTAATCTGTGTTGTTCTAAAGAAATTCGGGTTCATTCAGTGGAATCTGTGAACTTCTTTCTCTGACATAACTCTTCCCTTAATGTTGAATTTTTTTCTTGTAGGATTTAATGTTTTTTGAACACCAGTGGACCAAGTTTTTTGCTAATTTCGATACTGAAATTCCCTTCATTCTGGAGCTGTCAGAATCTCAGGCCGGGGAGGTAGGCCTACTTCAGTAATCCTTTGAACCCTCATGCCATCCTCACACAAGGAATAAGTATTCAGCATTGTGGTTTCTGAGTTTTGGTTTCTTCTTCTCCCTGCCCCATGTCACCTTTTATGGCTTGGGAGTAGAAACCTATTGTGTTCCTTTTTAAGTTCACCATCCCACCTTACCTATCCGTGGCTTAGCACTGCCTGGTGTAGTTCAGTTGAGTGTTAGTTCGTTGATAATTGAATTTAGTTGATATATGTCTGCACAGCAGGTACCTATTTGTAGATAGATTGACTTTAATTTGGTGGAAGCTCTCGTATGTGCATTTCCAAATGAGGTTGCCTGTGTCAAATCTCAAACATAATTCAACTCTGGGACTCCAGCAGAAGAGGGACGTGGAGCTGTTGGAGTGAGTCCAGAGGAGGCCATGGAGATGCTGCGAGGGCTGGAGCAGCTCTGCTCTGGAGCCAGGCTGAGAGAGCTGGGCTGGGGCAGCCTGGAGAAGAGAAGGCTCCTGAAGGGGAGACCTTAGAGCAGCTCCAGTGCCTAAAGGGGCTGCAGGAAAGCTGGAGAGGGGCTTTGGACAAGGGCCTGTAGGGACAGGACAGGGGAATGGCTTTAACCTGCCAGAGGGGAGACTGAGATGAGCTCTGAGGCAGAAGCTGTTCCCTGTGAGGGTGCTGAGGCGCTGGCACAGGGTGCCCAGAGAAGCTGTGTCTGCCCCATCCCTGGCAGTGTTGAAGGCCAGGTTGGACCCAGGGGCTTGGAGCAAGCTGCTCTATGGAAGGTGTCCCTGCCAGTGGTGCAGGGGTTGGGAGTGGATGAGCTTTGAGGTCCCTTCCAACACAAACCAGTCTGGGATTCTGTGATAACTGATGGTAACATACAGCATGGGTGAAAATAGCACAGTAATTTTTGGTAGTGGCTGTTGCTTTTTAATTATATATGAGACTTAATGGTGTTTGGGTTTGTTCGTGAAGGTTAGAAGTGGTTTCTGAGGGTTTAGGAGTTTTCTCAGCGAAGGATAATTCGGGTTTCTTCTCAGTGGTAGTGAAGATATATCATGATTTCTGTTCATTTACTTGTTCATCAGTTTGGTTTTTTTTCTACTTCACAGCCTTTCAGAAGTTATTTCAGTCATGGAATGATCTCAAGCCATATAACAGATAACAGGTATTGACTCATTATACCCTGTGAAATTGTGCTGTCACTAGTGCCTCTATGTTATTTCTGTATCTCTGGTGCTATAATGATTTTAATTCCTTTGGGACCATCTCAGTAGATTGCATCTTATCTTTACATAGGGAAAGAAAAATGTACAAAGACATTTCTGGGAAGGATAAGCTGAATTTTTATGGGATTTAATGCTGTAGTTACTACATATGCAATGTCAATACGTTTGAAACCATCCACCTTGTGCCTTCTAGTCTGATCAGTGTCTTCATGGTCAGATATCTGGTCCCTTCCAACGTGATATTCTGTGATCTAAATGAACTCATTATCTTATACAATTCAGTTGGTCCTATTTGTATGATGGTCTTGCTTGTATGATACTGTTGGTCCTATTTATGATACTGAAACCCAAGTAAAATATGAAGGTCGAAAAAGTCAGTAGGCTTTTATGTGTCGCAACATGCACAAGACCAATGCTTAAAATAGGGTGGTTAAAACCTGAATCTTAGCCAGTATAAGCTGAGCAATGCAGCTTTATTCCATTTCAGCGTAAAATTGTAACTGAGAGGAAGGTTGCTTGTCCTGTGTTGCAAAACCAAGGCTTCTGCTGTTTTGAGCTAAATAAAGGTTGCTTAGCTACTTGAATGTCTGCAGATTCCTCTTTATTTGGAATTAAACAGTGGAGTTCAATGTCCTTCATTGTTTTCAGCATCCTATGTTGTTTGCATTTAAATAATGAAAAGAAAGACCTTGACCTCTGCGGCTCAGTCTTGGGCCCAAAGCCAGAACTGCAACCAAAATAGTTTTGCTTCGTTCAACAATATAGTCATTTCAGGCTTTTTCAAGATGGTAAATTTTCAACTAGTCAGCTTTTCAAGGCAATTTACATTAAAAAAGAGGGGAAAACCCCCTTCTAATAGCATTTGGGAAACAGCCTTGAGATATTTAAAGTAGGTTTTTCTTTGGAACTTGGTCTTTTCCATGGGAAGTTTTCCACAACTATAGTAAACTACTTCTGTCCTGCTTTTCCATGGGAAGTTTCCTACAGCTATAGTAAACTACTTCTGTCCTGCTCTTCTAGAAATCCTATAGTTGGTCCATCAGACTTGAGATCTTTGATTTTATTTGTTGTGTGTAAGTTTTCTTTGTGTATTATGGTGCTGATCCCCTCTTTCCTCCCTAGCCCTAGCCGGCAGCCCTTCGTCCTGTTCGGTAGCCACTCCACTAAGGAAAACTTGAACTCTGGTAACTTTAATTTTCCATCAGAAGGACATCTTGTTCGAAACACTGGCCTTGGGGGAAGCACTGCGAAGCATATGGTAAGGCTTCTAAGTAGTTACCTGCTATGTTGAAGCAGTGTGCATTTTCTCTGTATACTTTTTGTGGCCTTAAAATGCTTACCTTCCATGAGTTAAACGCCAATTTCTTCTTAGTATATAAAACCATGTTACCTTAACAATCAGTTTAAGGGACAAATTTCCTGTTTCTCCCTTTTTCCAAGACATATTCTAATGGATGTTAAATCAGGGATTCCTGAATGAGTGAAAATATAAAGACAACTTCTTATGTGGTGCTGTAAATATGTGGGGTGGGGGAAAGGCTTTTGTGAGGTCCTTTGTTCTAGCATTGTGTTCTAGCATTTCTTCATAAAGTGAAAACCATCCTGATAGTAGCATATGATGTACTCAACTCTGACACACAGAATCTTATTTTAATCAGCATTGTTTAGCCATTTCTTAAAAAGAAATAGTCTCATTTTGATAATGACTTAGTGAGTAGACACAGGGTACTTGTGTGTATCCAAATTTCCATGTATGCTTCAGCAACTGAATAGTTCTTGAAACTCTGCAACTCTTTCTGGTGTTCAAAAGCAATGTTAAGCTCAAGTTGTAAGATTAACTTGTTTCCATTTTCAAGTAAAAGCTTAGTTTTAAGAGATATGATGAGGTCGATGGCTTGTTGCACTTAACTGGGGAAGAGACCCCAGGGAATTCAGATCTTCTGGCTGGCTGGGCTGGGTGCATCAAGAAGGTAACTCACAGCGAAGGAGGAGAGGTAGCGTGGAGCTTGCGTTGTGTAGCTCTCCCTGTGAGGAATTCCCATGGGCTCTGGGAGTGTCCATCAGTTGTGCAAGTCCGGAGTCTGTGCTGCTGAGGAGATGGATGTGGTTGAGTACAGGTCATCGTGGTGTGAGAGTATGATTGAGGGAGTGAGTTTATGATCTTGTTGTGACAACATTTCATGCGGAGGTGCCTTAGGGCTGGATGAGCGTGGGTATTCTGAACACTGCCTGTGTTGAGAGCCTGAGAAAAGATTGTTTTAGCATCCTGGTGAAATCTCATCCTCCATTTGCTATTCTATGTAACTCTATTTCTGTAAAAACACTTCAAATTTTGCTTTTTCTTTCCATGTTAACATTCCCATTAAGACTATTTGATATCTTCCAAAATGCAAGTACAGTTTTATTCTGATGTACTTGCTCTGCTGTTGTCCTCAGATTCTGATGTTGTTCTTAAAAAGGTGGTTTATTTACAGGTACAGGTGATACTGTTTTAATAGGGTGTCATGAAAATAGTAAATAAGACCAAGTGCAAGCATAGTTTTGGGACCCTGACACACTTTCCTCTTCATGAAAAGAGCAGTTGACGTAGGAAATTGAACACACATTAACGCTTACGGAAGTCAGAGCTCATCTCCTTTCCAAAGTCTTTCAACCATTCAGGTCAAGTCAAAAGTGAAATATTCCTATGAAAACGTAAGTTGCTTTTTTACACTCCAGTTCAGTCTGTGTTGTACTCTTCCTGTAGTATGTCAGTGGTTAGAAGACTTAAGGGGAACTTAGCTGATGGTTGGTTATGGCACCAATTTGTTCTACTAAGGTCTTTTTGTATCTCATTACTACTGACAACTAGGTAGTGCAGTGTGTATCTCCAAAGGGACCTCTGGCTTGTTCAAGGACCTATTTTTTTGGAACCACTCACGTTCCTTTCCTGGGTAAGTACATTAAAAATGCTAAGCAGTGATTGAAGGCCATTATTCTCTTTGATTATTTAAAAGCTGTAGCAATTAAAACATGGCTTTGATTCCTTTATGAGCATTAGGGTATGGAGTGGTAGATAATATGTAGTTCTGTACTAGTGCATGAAATCGTCATAGAACGCTGTTCCTTTCCACATCCTACCTTCCAGTGTGAAAATCTCTCAGAGCTGAGTGTGCAGGTGTTTTACAACTACTACATAAACATTTAAGTCCATGTTCCATATCGGCTAGTAGAAAAACAGCCCCCAAAAATGGAGTAATTCAGAGTGGTATTTGTCAAATAAGCCTGCTTTATCTTTAATTTGAGAATATAATTGAGGATTTTTATAGGATAGAGACAATGCTTTGATTTTTATCCTTTATCCTCTGGCTTGGGTCCAGTGGAGTGTGTTATAACAACTGTCTTCCCTAATAAAAACAAGCCATGTGAAATCTTTAAAAGCAATTTTCTTGTGCAGTTTAAATGCCTGCAGGAGTCCATGGATAAAGTCGGTCTCCTTATCTTGAAACCATACCCAGCTCAGAAAGTATCTGAGAAGAAGGTGTTTGGAGGCTTGCAATATGAAAGGAATTACAGCATATATATGCTCTCGTGCTTTTTCCTGGGCACCCAGGCACGGGAGACAGTATCTTTGTTCTAACCCAGAGCAGCTGGTTTTAGGGGATGCAGATCTTAGTCTTGGCTGTGGGATGTACTGTCTGTACTGACACAGCTTAACCTGTGCTTGGCTCTATTTTAAATCTGCAGTTGTATAAAATACTGGCTAAATGTCGTGTAAAATACTCAGCAGAAATGTTCTGCCCAAGAAGATCTGTGTAAATGCTTCTGAAAGTGCTAAACCAAACACTTTTGTCTTCAACACAGGAAATGACAACGAGACGCACAAGCAAACTGAACAAATGTAAGCTGCCAACTTTTTATCCTGGCTTCATTCTCCCCTCATTCTACCTGGTGGCAGTAGGTCAAAGCTGCTTTTAGTCAGTAGTGGCTGTTGACGTTTGCAGAGCTACGCTTTGATTTAGCATAATGTGAATGTGAGAGGGTTTCTAAGGCAAATCGCTCATTGAGGGTTTCAATGGGTGAACTAGGAACTGTTAGTGTGATGTTCCTTCTAGTGTACAGCAAAGTGTGCAAGGAAATATTAGTAAATTTTGTTTGAATTCTTTTATCTTAACACTTAAATAGCTTTAAAATATGCTTTATATATACTGAAAAGAAAGTATCTGCAACGGAATGTTCCACTGATGGAAGTGAAAGTGATTTTTTTAGTTTCAGTTAAGCTAAACAACATGTTAGATTTGTAACGGTTAGTAAAAATGCCAGCAGGGAACACCGAAACTTGTAAAGAAATGTCACTGTATTAAAGGGTGAAGTAATTTCACTGTATAAGGGGTAGATAAAAGTTAACTTCTGAATTTTTTTATTAGTAAGCCACAGAGCTCCAGCACATTTTAACCTTCACAAAACAAGACTTTGTTTATCCATGTTGATGTCCTCTTCTCTGCATGTTGTAGATACTTGTCGAGCTTTAAGAATGTAGTAGATAACCTGCTTTGGTACTGCTCTCAGTCTTGATAAACCAGACCTTTCTGTAGAGATTTTGTCCTCCTTGCTCATTAGGATGATTTTAGGAGCCTTTTCTTGCTTCTGCAGTGGAGCAGGCTAGCAAGAGATTAAAGAAGTGTCAGAGGGAGCTGGTGGTGGTGACCTTTCATGCTAAGTACTGTTGACTTTTGGCAGTTGTGATGAGGTTCTCAAAGGCAAAAAAGCGAAGTTACCAGACCGCAGTCGCACAGGTTGCCCAGGGAAGGTGTGGCTGCCCCATCCCTGGAAGTTCATAGACAAGCATTGGTGCATTTTGGGCCATGTTTGGGAGCCTCAGATCCTTCTTTCCATCCCTCAGGAATCCTTTGCATATGGTGCATATGGCTAAATGCTGTATCCTTCTCTGTCCTCCCTCCCTCAATGTCTGGCGGTTGCAGAGGAGCAATAAGAGGAGTGAAAATCTGGGGAATTAGGACTGTTTTGTTGATCTACTTGCCTTTGTGTTCCAAAAGACTGGATTGCTTTGGTATCTTTTTTTGACATGCTCACTCGCTGAAGGTGCTTCACTCTGTTTTCCAGTTTTGCTTTGTGGAACATGGGGCACCCATTCTGTTCTTATTGGAGTATTTAGGATGTGCTCCTCAGCACAACTGCCATGAAAGTCAATAATAAAACATTGTCTTTTATCTTGATTGACGAGAGCAGGGATACACTTGTGCCACAAGGTTTTTTCCCCCAGAATATTCTGTACTTGGAGCAATTTACTTGCTGAAATTCAGTTTATTTTAAACGAAAAGGTAAAATATAGAAGTATGAGGGTGCTGAGGCACTGGCACAGGGTGCCCAGAGAAGCTGTGGCTGCCCCATCCCTGGCAGTGTTCAAGCCCAGGTTGGAAAGGGGCTTGGAGCAGCCTGCTCTAGTCAAAGATATCTGTGCCCATGGCAGGGATTGGAACTGAATGAGCCTTAAGCTCCCTTCCAACCCAACCCATTCTATGCTTTTTACACTTAATTCAACAAGGACCCCTTCAATATAGGAGCTGTGTTATGGGAAGACAACCAGCTCCTTTAAAACAGGGGAGGAAGAAAACTCTATCTGTCTAGTAAATGTTGTGTTTGTATCTCTCTTCAGTACGCTGTTGTCGCAAATATATACTGCTGTTGTAGAGGCTGTGCTTGCTGGCATTGAGTGCTATGCTAAAACTTCCACTGAATCCAAGGTAAATGAAGCACCCATTCTGTACACTGTCCTTGTTGATTTGGATTGCTTGCAATATAAGATTACATGCAAACCAAAAGAAAACATAAAAGAAATGTTTCCATCAGCTTCATAGCATTAATGGCATCAATACTGTGGCCTCCAACCAGTCTCTCTGAATTTTGTTTAAAACAGGGAAATTTCAAAGTATATCTAATTTTATCCATCTACAATTGTTTTACCATCCTTCATGAATTTTTCCAACCTTATAGTAAGGAAAATCAGTTACATGAAAGAACAGATTTTAGCCTGTTGCATCAGTGTGGTGTTGTCTAATATGTGGTCTTCTGTTTACCATATGGGAGCTCCTGTGGTGGCTGGGATTTGGGAGTAGAGGAAAAGAGATTTTATTCTTTATTTCCTTTTTTTCCAGGCAAAGGAGGTGGCAGAGCAGATGCTAATGTCTGTGTTTGATACCCTGCATTTAACCCAACTTAAAACGGCATTGCAGTATGTATTGTCAAGTACTCATTGATGTATTGTGTCAATGCATTAGCTTCATTGAGGGGAAAATGTACGTCAAATATTAAGTTTAAAATGAACTTGCCTGGCTGCCAAATACCAAGAGTTTGCTTTCAGACTTTTAAAACCATTATAATAATTCCATTTGTCTTTTCCTCCCTTTTTTAATCGCTTCAGCAGTTATTTTGCTTTAAATCTATTATTGCTTATTTCTTACATACAGCAGAGGTATAAACTCCATTTTTCACCAGTGCAATTTCTCTTTTACAGCTCCAAAATCACTTTTCAAATTCAGGCTGTGAATAATCTCGGCAGGTTTGTATCATCATCTTGCACTTCTTGTTATGAATTAGTGGGTTTAATACAGTAATAAGTTTCTTTTTCTTGTAACTTCTGAGAAAGCATTGCATTGGTTATTTCAGGCAAAATGTTCTGAATGGTTTTGTGTATGAGACAGTGTAATCATTTTATATCTGTAATTCTATGCAATCTTAAAAACATCTAAAATATCTAAACCAACTGGGCAAACCAATTTTATTCACTGTTAGTGAACAGAAGGAGCAGAAACTAAAAGTTTGCTTTTGAAACCATGCTTTTAACTTAGTTGGTATCATTGAATTGTTAGGGTTGAAAAGAACCTTAAGATCATTCAGTTCCAACTCCCCTGCCATGGGCAGGGGCGCCTCACCCTAGACCGTGTCACCCAAGGCTGTGTCCAACCTGGCCTTGAACACTGCCAGGGATGGAACATTTATCACTTCTTTGGGCAACTTCTGCCAGGGCCTTTCCCACCACAGTAAGGAACTTCTGCCTTGGATCTAACCTGAACTTCCCGTTTAAGTTTGAACCCATCACCCCTTGTCCTGTCACTACAGTCCCAAGCTTGTGGTTTTTTAATCCCCATCCTTTGTAATTGCCTGAAATGGCCTACACAAATAAGAGTTTATTTGAAAATGCAGTGGCTTTTTTGGCTGCTCCGAAGTGACTCAGAATGATCTAACTTTTAAATATTTCATTATTGTTACTCTTCTAGAATTACTCCATTAGATAATGAGGACAGCCTGAGTTTGATTAAAACGGTAAGTAAGCTGCTGTGTTCTGATCATACATTTTATTAGAGGATTGAGCTCAAATGGCCTTTTTTTTAATGGGGCATGCTGAAGTTTTTATCTGTGTGAATACAAATGTAAGGGAGAGATGAGAGAGATTCCAGGTGCTGAAACAAGGTAAAATTGCGTTTAACATGAAGTCGGACAGTGCAATTTAGAATACCGTATTAACATAGAACGATGATCTCAGACTTTCCGCCCAATCAAAGAGTGTTTCAGGAGGTTTAAGACAAACAGATTTTGCTGCTTCAATTGCAATGTTTCAAGTTGTGCTTTCTCTTCCTTTCTCTCCAACTGTGTTTGATTGCTGTAGGCATCGATGATGGTATTTGACATTCCAGACTTGCTCACAGGAAAAGGATGCTTGGGATCTGTTGTCTTTTCAGAGTCCTTTCTAACATCCCAGATACAAGTAAAAGAAAAAGGTACTGATTTTAAATGCTAATATAGTGTTGCAATTCTGACAGCTTTGATGTGATGGAAGAGCAAAAGGGCTTCCGATTGTTGCTGCTATTAGCATTATAGTCTTAAGCCTTTGGGTTCATTAAAAGACCTCAGTGTTTTAGCTTGAATATCTTAAGTGTCAAGTTTCTCTCATTTCACTTAAAAGACTTTGAGGTTTATGGCTGTTTTGTGATACAGCAGGGCTGAGGTGTGAAAAATTCAAGTGTAATAGCACCCTTCCTGAGTTTTCTTCAAGCTTAGGGACTGTTTTCTGCTGTATGAGGAGATTCAAACAGCTCTTTTCCATCCCTTTTGTGACACTCATTTTATGCAATATGTTTTAATTTCGGTTGCTTTTTATTTGGAAAAGATGAAACAAGTGAAAAAGGATATGGTTTTTAGGAAGCTTGGGTTTGGAACCTTGAAGATACAGGATACTAAGGAATTTCCGTAACTTCAGACAAGTGCATGTTCTCCAGATTGTTTACATGTGACAAAGATAGATACTGGGGTTGTCTGAGTAATATGTATGAACTCTTGTATCCAAACAGGCCATGGGTTTTTAACCATGGGAGTTGGAACACTTTTGTTAGGGAGGAATGCAAAGGAAGAAGCCATATACTAACACCAGAATAAAAGCAGGGTTTCTTTAGCATCGTGTAGCAGCTCTATGCATGTTACAGACCAAGACCAGGAGCTAGTCTGCTGTGAAAGCTTCACTTAAACACTCATAAGTCCTTAAAATGATTTGATGATTTCCTAAAGGAATTTCAAAGTAACTCATTGAACAGTCGGGAGGAGATGGGTGGTATTATACTACTTTGCTTTCCATTTCCTCCCCTGCAGATGGCAGCATTAATTCAGAAAGCAGCCACATAATACTGACGGCACCAATCCCAAGATACGCTTCTTGGCTGGTTAGTACACCAAAACTTCTTTGAGTTTCTTCCATACATATAGCTTCACAAATGAAAACGTGTTATAAAAGTATGGATGTATGAGGAAAAAGCCTGGAACTTGGGCATTGAAATGGAATATTACTCTGTTAATACTTTTCTGATTTTGGATTGGGGCACGGAGTGGAAACAGGCAGCTGGTTCCATTCACAGCACGAGTTTTAAATTATTTCATTTTCACCACTTCAGATTTTTAGCTGTGTAAAGGCCTGGGTGTTTTTCAAGTACACAGTGTGACTTGTGTTTATTGTGGATCACTTCGTTGTCTGCCCCAGCAGAGAGCCAGGGCTGCTTCCAGGCCTCTGATGTTTTATGCTGTGTTAGAGGTGTAATTCTAATGAATTTTATGAGGTTAGGCAACATTATGCCTTTGGCAATCCATATTTAAACACTTTAAGAGTAATAAAAAATAAGACTGAATGGAATACTCTATCTGTGTCTATTCAGTAATATTTTAGTCTTCAATGGGGCATATTCCCTTGAATTTCAAGACCAGGTTGGATGGGACTTGGAGCAACCTGCTCTAGTGGAAAGTGTCCCTGCCCGTGTCAGGGGATTGGAATTTAAGGAGCTTTAAGGTACCTTCCAACCCAAACCAGCCTGGGTTTCTATGAATGTGTTTCAAGGAGCTCTTTAGGCCGCATGGTAACACCAGTAACAAGAGCACTGAACTGGCTGAATCCCTCTATTCTCGGGACTCCAACTATTCACAGTACCTAAGGGTCTTGTTTGCCTTCCATCTTCTTTAATGTTTTTTATTTAGCATCAGACTTGCTTTATCTACTAATAATACAAATGGAAACTCTTTCTGGCTACAGGTTGAAGATAGTGATGTGAAACTGTCTGAAAAGGCACAGCGTATATTGAAGGTAAAATGAGTTATTTCTATTCAACTATAGAAGTTACACTTGCAAGGGCCAGTAGTTGAAAGATCTTAGCTGCTAGTCATAGTGGCTTTTCCTATGCTTGTTAATCCTCTTCTCCTAAAGACTCGCCTGTTCTACCCTGTTTCTTTCGAAGTTTGACCTTCCAAAAAAAATACACAATGGGTGTAAAAGTTTGAGTTATTTCAAAGAATGACAAAAGCCAAGAGCAGAAAGAGTTCTACTAAAGCTTGGATTTCATGGAAGTCTTGCTGAGTATTACCCATGCAGCACATGTGTTCCAAAGATACACCCCAAACTCAGTGCCATTCTACATGCAACTTTCTTTTAACTTAGTTAGCATGCTAAATGGCTAAAGGAAAATGCTTTAAGCACTCTGAAAAAGAAGAGAATTTGGGATCTGGGAACATCTTAAACCACATGAGTTTCACATTTGTGGTTTCATTTGTGGTTACCAGAAATCTTCATTATGAATAGATTTATTTTCCTGTAATATACTTTTAGTTCAGTGGATTGACAATCTAAAAACAAAAAGCTATGCCTTGTGGTTGTGACAATAGCTTGTAACTTAATAGCTACTGGCGTAAAGTGGGGAGAGGGGTGTCATTTGATGAATGATCCTTTGACATTCTTTCTTTCACTAGTATTTCTGTTTAAAAGTTCTGACAGATGCTGGTTAAAAATGTCTTTTCTCTTGAAGCAAAAGCATGAGAAAATATTCCTGCCTGGATTACAGTCCTTGATCCAGTCTGTGATACTCCTGTTTGTGTTTTCTCTTTAGGAAGACAAATCTTTTCTGGGCACTTTACTCACCGGAGGTGATGGAGCGTATATTTATTCTAGCAATCCACAGGCCAAGCCTGCAGAAGGTGAGATGTGGTTTATTGTTTTCAGTTGCTTATAGAGTTGTTCACCTTGTCCTTGTTTTGTGTTTGTTTTGGCTTTTTTTAAACATGAGAGATGCAGAGTTTTTGGGTTTCACACTTCTGGTGAGCCTACCTTGTACCGTCTTAAGCTTTCTTTCCATTTGCCTTTACAACTCTCCTGTTAAACACCATGTCTTACTTCTTTTGTACCCAATCTCTGCTTGAAATCAAAGAATCATAGATTGGTTTGGGTTGGAAAGGACCTTAAGATCATCCGGTTCTAGCCCATTGCTGTGGGCAGGGATGCCTCACCCTAGACCATGTTGCCCAAGGCTCTGTCCAGCCTGGCCTTGAGCACTGCCAGAGATGGGGCATTCACCCCAGGGGCAAATCACCAAGATTTGGGCACCCTGTTCCAGTGTCACATCACCCTCACAGTAAAGAATTTCTTCCTTGTACCCAACCTGAACATCCCCTGTTTAAGTTTGAACACGTTATCCCTTGTCTTGTCGCTACAGTCCTGATGAAGAGTCCCTCTCCAGCATCCTTGTAGGCCCCAAATCACTACCTCTAGAAGAATGATTCCTACCAGGTCCATAAGCTTGCTTTTTGAGGCACATGGGACTCTTACATGATTGGCAATGAGGCTTTGCAGACCTAGAAGATGGCATTTTTTCATAGTTAACATTCAAATCATGCACAAACTGGCTGATTCTGTCCTTAATAGATCATGTACCATATGTTCCCTGCCTTTTCTGTACCTCCAGGAACATTAGGTTGGAAAGATTTGGCGTTACAGTAGTGACAGGATGCCATGGGCTCCCAGCTCAAGAAGCGAAGGCAAATAGGTACCTTTTGGGCTATGTGACATGCTGCCTGTGACGTAGGAAGGGATTGGAATGATTTCCTTCTAAATTTATTTATGGAGTTGTGTTCTTTGCTCCTAGCAAAGCCTCCTCCTGGAGTTGACATGCTGTCCCAGTTTTTTGCCATTGTCATTTTCACTTAGGAGCTGCAGTGCTTGTTAGCACAAATGCTCTCTGTATTATTATAGAATCCCAGACTGGTTTGGGTGTGAAGGGACCTTAAAGCTCATCCAGTTCCAACCTCCCACCACGGGCAGGGACACCTTCCACTAGAGCAGCTTGCTCCAAGCTCCTGTGTCCAACCTGGCCTTGAGCACTGCCAGGGATGGGGCAGCCACAGCTTCTCTGGGCACCCTGTGCCAGCGCCTCAGCACCCTCACAGAGAAGAGCTTCTGCCTCAGAGCTCATCTCAATCTCCCCTCTGGCAGGTTAAAGCCATTCCCCCTGTCCTGTCCCTACAAGCCCTTGTAAAATGCTTGATCTTCATCCTTTTCAAGTTCAGTCAAGTCACTGCTTTATGACACAAGATTACTAGTGTAACAGTCTTAGATCATTCCTCCTCTATAGGTTCTTTTACCTTCAAGAACTTAAAAAGTGACATGAGTATCCTAGTAATATAACTAAAGGCAACTTGGGAGGTCTTTTGGGCGGGCTTTTCCTCACTCCACAGCCTTGTGTTATTGTGCTCTGCTTTGCCTTGAACCAATAGATGCTTCTTAAGGAATAGTATTTTTATATTCCACTGTACAGGGAGTATACTGTTGTTGCAGTACTGCTGTACACCAGAAGAGAACTAATATACTGGGTCTTAAGAACAGGCTTTTTGCTATGAGGGTTGTGAGGTGCCTGCACAGGGTGCCCAGAGAAGCTGTGGCTGCCCCATCCCTGGCAGTGCTCAAGGCCAGGTTGGACCCAGGGGCTTGGAGCAAGCTGCTCTATGGAAGGTGTCCCTGCCCGTGGCAAAGGGTTAGAACTGGATGAGCTTTAAGGTCCCTTCAACCCAAACCATTCTTTGCTGCTATGAGTCCATGAATACCTGACATTTAAGTGCTTAGATAAGCGGACGATCTTTAGTGGGAAGCCTTCAGCTTTATTGTTTTCGCAACAGTGCGATGCAGTCTTGAGGATAAATAGTGATGTAGAAAGCAATTAAACAGAACCTTCACAGAGCGCAGTTTGCTTTTGCTGTCATTAAACAGATTTTACAGAGAGGTTAGTGAAGAATAATGTATTTAGCTATTTTGCAATACAGTGCTGTGGGCACATAATTCACTCAGTAAATAACTACAGAACGGTGAATTATTGGTTGGCTTGGTATTTTTGGCTTGTGAAAATTGGCTCTGTGTGTCCTGGTGGAGCAATTTCCCTTTTTTGGGGAGATTTGTGAAGTTAAAGTTTTGATAACTCTTGGGCTGGAGAGGTGTAAGTAGGTGGTATAAGGGCTATGATGTAACACTTCAACAGGGGAGATATTCTCTTAGGTGTGAAGTGAAAATGAACTTGATCTCATTGCCTTCCCTGTACAGTGTGAGACAGTTTGCTGTGCTCTAATTTGGGCTTGCTGAGGTTGCAGCTATGTAGCCTGGCAAGGATAGGTGCAAAAGGTACTGCCACACAGGCACTCATGTTCTCTCCCTGTCACTTGTGTCTGAATGTGACAAGGTATGAATTCATGACTAAAATGCATCAGAAAAGTCCAGGGTGCTGAACCTTTTCCTTTGTATGTTAATACATCTGCTCTGTTAGGGATTTCTGTAGGATGAACTGAATTAAGTCAATCAGTCTGAAACTCTCTTTTGTGATTAATCACTTGTGGAAAATGCACTGGTAGTATAGGGAGTTCTTGATACAGTCTGCTGGCTTCCATGTTAAAGGAAGCTGGGTTAGTTTGGATTCATTGGTATGGCTTTGGCTTGCTTTCTGTTACAAAAGAGTGAACATCTCTGATGAGGCACTGGCACAGGTTGCCCAGAGACCAACAAGAAAGCTAGAGAGGAGCTTTTGACAAGGTCATGTAGTGACAACGGGGAATGTCTTTAAGATTAAAGAGGGTAGATTTAGCTTAGATCTTAGGCAGAAGCTGTTCCCTGTGAGGGTGCTGAGGCACTGGCACAGGGTGCCCAGAGAAGCTGTGTCTGCCCCATCCCTGGCAGTGTTGAAGGCCAGGTTGGCCACAGGGGCTTGGAGCAAGCTGCTCTATGGAAGGTGTCCCTGCCCGTGGTGGGAGGTTGGAACAGAATGAGCTTTAAGCTCCCTTCCAACCCAAACCCCTTTGGGATTCTGTGAAGATTCTATTTCATATCAAGGTCTTTTTCATTAAAGTGAAGCCTTAATACTGAACAGTTTTGAAGACGTTATTGTAAGTTGCCATTTCAAGAGGGAATATGTCTGAGTTTCTTTATCACTTCTTCTGAGCATCCTTTGGTGGATGAGCTACATGGGCAGTCATGTTTAGCTACATGTTTTAATTACTTCACTGCCTGCCTTTGCTTTTGCTCTAAACATAACTCTGAGTAATGACAGTTCTTTTCCTCTTGTACAAGAGGAAACGGCCTCAAGCTGTACCAGGGAAGGTTTAGGCGGGATATTAGGAAGAGTTTCTTCCCCCAAAGGGTGCTCAGGCATTGGAACAGGCTGCCCAGGGCAGTGCTGGAGTCACCGTCCCCGCAAGTGCTCACACCTCATGTAGATGAGGCCCTCGGTGCCATGGGTTAGTGGTGGCCTTGGCAGTGCTGGGTAATGGTTGGACTGGATGATCTCAAATGTCTTTCCATCCCAGTTGACTCTGTGGTTCTGTGATGCTGAAATATTGAGATACAGCTAATCTGATATTTCTTCTTTCAAATTCTAGGCAAAGTGTACTTCTTCTCAGATGGCATTCTCTTTTCTGATCCCCACCATGGCAGCATTTCCATTTCAAAGAACCATATGAGTTCCATTTCCTTCTATGATGGGGTGAGTATTGCGTTTGTTCTTACTGTCATAAATTTCTTACCCATTTTTAACAATACTTCTTTAGGGTACTAATGCAAAGCTTCAATTTCAGTTGCAGTTCTCCAAGCATTAAACTGTAATAACTGATGCAAGTCTCCCCAACTTTTGATATTGGTTAGCTTAACCCCTTAGTGATGAACTAAACTGTAAGGAGGAGAGGAGTTTCGTATTAGGCTGAGTTACCAATGTGGTCTTTGTAGTGTGGAAAATTGCTTTTTATTAAAAAGTGCAGGATATAACATCCATAAAGCATTGAGCAGTTTTAGGTGATGGATAGAGAAAAGTTCAAGCATCGTGGAGTTATGTGGGGTATCGGACGGTGAAATGCTGCCTTGTATTCAAAATACATTTAACCTTCAGACAAAAGCTCGTGGCAGTGTATTACTTATCTCTGGAGAGGTCACGAGCGGTGTCTGTCTACTGTCCTAGAGCCTTGTGTAACTGACAGGGTGAAGGGACTGACTGGTTCATGTTGAGAAGTGAGAAGAAAAGGCCTGTTCCATGCAATAACACATATGCTGAGTTAGGGGTGGACTTTGGATGTTCCTGTGGTCAACTTTTATCCCTTGGCCAACTTGCCATGCTAATGTTTTGGTCTGCTGGCTTAGTGGGAATTGAGAATTAGGCTAATGATGGCAACTCAGCTTATTTTTTCCCCTCTTCAAGGCAGACACACTGGGTTAGCTATCACTTTTTGAGAATGGAAAAGAGATTATTTTGGTTGGTTATTGTTTCCTAAGCACTGACAAAAAGCCCTAAAAAATCTCAGTTTCCTTTGGTTTCTATTTTCTTCAGGTACAGTATTACACATTTGTTCAGTGACCTCCAGAAAGCATTGTGTTGCTATGATTTCATCATCTAATGGAGGAAACCAGTAAAATACAGTCAAAGTGTGTGATTCCATTGATATGAAAACACAACAGTGAAGAGAATCTTACCTTAGCTGCCTTTTCTTGTATATGATATTGATTGCACCTTGGTAGTTTAAGAAGCTATTTTAACACTGACCTTCCTTCTATTGTTTGAGTCAAGACACTCACTTTCATGAAACTAGCTATTTATGGGGCCTGGCTATCACTCTTGAACTGGCGCCAGATTTTTGTGTGAAGCTAAACCTTGACAGAGAGCATTTGATTGTTCAACTGACTTGGCATAATACAAGGGTGGAGAGCTGAAAATGTTCAGAAGTGACAGGAGAAGAAGGGTAATTGTTAGTCTGCTTTTTCCTAAAGTTATTGGAACAATATCGATGGAAAAGATAGGCTCATTTTAGGATTAAAGTAAAGGGTACGAAGACTTTAGGGATTCGAAGGACAGTTTCTTAGCAGCTCTGTTTCCATGCCTGCTAGGTACTTCTCTTTTTAACCTGAAAATATCTGCACTTCTGCCTCCAATACATGCTGCAGGCTTCTCTAATCTGAGAAGCTGGGCACCTAGCTTCTGCTTGAGGTCCTGAAGTCCATGAAGCTCATAGACCATGAGTGCATGGAGGACAGGGTAGATTCCTCACAAAACTGTGCTGTGAAGGTCTAAAGCAGAAAGTATCCCAATCCTAACAGAGTCAAACATAAATGACCAATCTTGTAGGGCAGCACTCTTCAAATTTAGCACCAGCCATCCTTGGGGTGAAAGAAAACCCAGGAGGTTCCACTGCCACCCAGTCTCCAAACTGCTAGGTTGGTTTGTCTGTCTTCTGTAGTTGTTCATAAAATCATGGAATCCTAGAATGGTTTGGGTTGAAAGGGACCTTAAAGCCCATCCAGTTCTAACCCTTTGCCATGGGCAGGGACACCTTCCACTAGGGCAGCTTGCTCCAAGCCCCTGTGTCCAACCTGGCCTTCAACACTGCCAGGGATGGAGCAGCCACAGCTTCTCTGGGCGCCTCAGCACCCTCACAGGGAAGAACTTCCTAAGAGCTCATCTCAATCTAAATTCAGTGTCTCTGTAAACTGTATCAAGGCATCTTTACTGTGTAGGGCTTAATATGCCATGTGCTTAGTTTTAAGGTCTTATTCAAGACCAAGTATTTCAGCTTGTAAATAACTGATTCCAGCCCTCATTTTGGCCATATATTAAGTGAAGAAATATTACTGAGGAATATTTAGATTTCACAACAGCATTTAACATCTTGTAAAACACTGAACTGGGTTCTTTTAACCTAATGTCCATGAGGATTATTGCTGCTGCTTTTCAGCTTTTTCCAATTTATGGAACCCTAACCATTTTCCAGGAGGAGGAGCGCACTGTTGGGCACTTCCCATGCATATTGCAGCATGTATGAGTTGGCCTTTTAGTCACTTCTTATGAAAGCTGCAAGCTGCCCTGCAGGATCCAGGATCTGAGGACCATGTTCTGAAAACCATTTCTTCTTAAGATAAATTGTTCTCTTTCAGGAGGACCTTTTTGCATTTTCTTCTGTAGCCTCAATGACTTTGAGAGGATTATTTTTATAATTAATCCCTCAGACAGGAAAGGGTTGAGATTCTCTTTGCAAATGTCCCTGAATTGATACCAGTTCTTACGTAAGTGTTCCCCAACTTGAGCTTTTTCTTCTCTAAAGTTAGTAAGTTGGGTTCTTTGCCCACTTGTCCTGTTTAAAGGAGATGGATGCTGCTCAGTTCTACTTAGAACTCTTTTCCTGGCATGTTTCATTCTGCTCAATTGTGCTGTTTTCCTGCTACTTTGGTGTGAAAATAGCTACAGGTCAAAGCTTGAGCATAAATTACTTCAGCATCCTCAGAGTTGCATATAAATGCCCATCTTGAAATCCAGAAAACCAAGGGTCAATGTTGTTTTATTAGATCAAGAATAGGACAACCTGAGTTCAGTGTTCCTAAGGGACACTGATCTTGAGGGCTTCAGCTTCCTGTTGGTGAAGACACGATTAAGGTGAAGAAGCAATAGATTTAGTAGAACATGTGCTCATTAAAGAATGAGAGGAATGGAACCCTTCCAACTTGCAGGTGACCTACCCTTCAAATTGCAGGCCTGATAGTTGTGTTTCATTGCGGTATGGTTCCTTTTGGGTCAGAAACTCAAGAAGCAATAGAAAACCCAGTTTGCAATAGCACCATAACATCCTTCTAATCTTTTTAGCTGATATTGAATTCATTCTTCCGGGGTGTTTGTGTCAGAGATGTGTAGGTGTAGATGAAGGTGGCTTTGTTGTGGAGCATTAGCAGAGGAAAGGGCTAAAGGTCTAGTTTTGGTGGAGAGAAAAGCGTGGATATTAAAATGCAAGCTTCTCTTTTTGAGGCAAGACAAGGCTTAGGTGCTTAGGACAATCTCAGATGCTTTCTTTAAAGCTTATGGTACCTCTAGTAGCTGTAATGTAGAAAGTGAGGAGTCCTGTCAGAGGCTGCCGTTGATCCTTCTACTCCATACCTGTGCTGATGAATGTTCAGGTTTTTATGCATGTCTAGCTATGACTGTAATAGTTATGATCTCTGCTGTTTCATGTATTAAGCCTTTTTTTCACTTTCAGTAACTGTTGTCCTGTTTCGTCCTTTTCCAGGATTCAAACAGTATTGTTGCTGCTCTCTTCATAGACTACAAGAATTCCTTGCTTGCTCATCTACCAGTTGAATTCCATACCCAAGACAACTTCCTGATGATTGCACTTTTCCCCAAAAGAAAGATTTATAAAGCTTTTTATTCACAGGTAAAGTAATAAAAGATTGGTTTGGGTGCACAGGGGGGAACCGCACGGTTATTCTTTGTGTTTCAGATGAAGGGTGAATTTGTTGATGTCTGCCTTATCCTCTTCTTTCAAATGTAGTTAATTTCTCTATTAGTTGAGCCACTAAATCTCGTCACCAGGTAAGTAAATACAGACAGGGTTAAAATTTAAGATGTTTCTTGCATCAGTCTTCCCAAGCAAAACCTTTTCCTGTATCTCAGTTTTTGTTATGTCTCAGTGAACAAGAAACAGCACAGAGAAGAAAATAGGCAGTTAATACTGAGGAAGCATCAAATTAGGAAATACATTGAAAACCTCCTCTTTGAAGCTGGGTGGAATTCATGGAGGGTATTGAAAGAAATGGCTTGATGTGATTTTGAGGCTGCTTATCTTGTATATAAAATCAGGGTGTTGCAGGAGGAAGGACAGCTACAGATAAGTTTTTCAATAGTGGTAGATAACAAGGGCAGTAACCATAGACCGCAGCTTTGAAGATAGAGACTGATTGTTAGGAGGAGGTTTATGCAGTGACTGGAACAGGTCACCCAGACAGTGAACGTCCACCGTTGAAGATTTTGAACTCATGGTTGAGCTGATCTGTATTGCCATCAGTAGTCCTGCTTAGAGTGGGAGGTGGGTCTGGAGACCTTCAACCAGGAAGTCTGATTCCCTGTGTGACCAACAGCATCTGCCTTGCTGACTTGAGATTGTCATGGACTGGACTTGCCCTGTCTTCCCAGCTTTTCAATACCTAAAGAACCAACAAGAAGATTGGAGAGGGGCTTTGGTCAAGGGTCTGTAGGGGACAGGACAAGAGGAATGGTTTTAATCTGCCGGAGGGGAGACTGAGATGAGCTCTTAGGCAGAAGCTGTTCCCTGTGAAGGTGCTGAGGCGCTGGCACAGGGTGCCCAGAGAAGCTGTGGCTGCCCCATCCCTGGCAGTGTTCAAAGCCAGGTTGGATGGGGCTTGGAGCAAGCTTCTCCAGTGGAATGTATCCCTGCCCGTGGCAGGGGTTGGAACTGGATGAGCTTTAAGCTCCCTTCCAACCCAAACCAATCTGGGATTCTGTAATTCTATGGAGCATTATTGCTCCTGATCTTAGGAACTTGTATGTGTGAGAAACTTGAAGTTATATATGCATTTCTAATGATTGTGTTGCTCGTTAAACTTAATGCTCACCATGTGCTTTCATTTTGTCTTCTGAAGCCAGTGAGTGCTGTAAAAGCTTGTTTTCTAGTAGTTGCATTTTAAATGTAGCACTGGTGTATAATTTGCTACAGCAATTGTATGTAGTGGCAGAGGTTCTATTGTGTTTTTTTGTGGTTAGACACATTTGGATCGTGATCCTTAGGGAAGTTTTGTTAGCGTCTTTAAGTATCCCATATGGCGTTGTATTATTCTCTGAGTATATTGGCTTTATGCATTGTAATGCAGAGGCTTTTAATAAACATAACTTTATAACAATAGCACTTTTGAGGAAATGAGCCTGGAAATTTTAGGACTTCACAAGGAGTTTGGTATATGCTCCTGACACTGGACAGGGAAAGACCACCTAGCTCAGTGAGTAATCCCCACTGGTAGCATTAATGGTACCATAATATTTCTGCTCCTTTCATTTAAAGTGTTTAGGTTCCTCCCACTGTTCCAGTGTGTGAGTGATTGGGAATGGTCCGTTGGTTTGTTCTTTAATTTTCAGCTTATTTCATTAGCTCTACTTCTATGTCTTTGGGGTGTTCTTTGGTTTTTCCTGTTGCTCTACCAGTAGACGTCCTTGAGGTAGTCAGAAATTTCAGGCCTATTCTTATTGGCTTATTTGGCCTGATAAAACCAAATCCTTTTAATCTATGCTTTTAAAAAGTTCTGTTTTCCAGTAATGATTGTAATACTTTTGATCTAGTTTTTGTCTGTAGATACTGTGTGTAGTATCTGAGATGAGGGTATTTGTGTCTTGTACAAAGGCAGTATAGTTCCCTCTTATAGAATCATAGAATACTTAGGGTTGGAAAGGACCTTAAGATCATCCAGTTCCAACCCCCTTGCCATGGGTAGGGACACCTCCCACTAAACCATGCCACCCAAGGCTATGTCCGCCAGCGATGGAACATTCACAGCTTCCCTGGGCACTCCATTCCAGTGCCTCACCACCCTTACAGTAAAGAATTTCCTCCTTAGATCCAATCTAAACTTCCCCTGTTTAAGTTTGAACCCGTTACCCCATGTCCTGTCACTACAGTTCCTCATGAAGAGTCCCTCCCCAGCATCCCTATAGGCCCCCTTCAGATATTGGAAGGCTGCTATGAGGTCTCCATGCAGCCTTCTCTTCTCCAGGCTGACCAACCCCAACTTTCTCAACCTGTCTTCATATAGGAGGTGCTCCAGTCCCCTGATCATCCTCGTGGCCTCCTCTGGACTTGTTCCAACAGTTCCATGTCCTTTTTATTTGCCATTACTGTTTGTTCACTGCCATCTTGAATTAATGGAAGTGCTCGTTTTTTGACAAACTCCTTCGGGTTGTTTCTCTTTTACTGCCAACTGATACTCCATCTGATTCCAGAAATGTTTGAATGCTCATGCTTACTTTCATCCTTACCTTCCTCCTATTCTTCTTTCTTTTTTTTTCATTCTTACTGTTATATCTACATTTCTATGGATCATATCCATATTGTGTTGACTTGTCTCCCACCTTAGTTCCCCAAAATGCTGTCAGTTCAGTCTATGCCAGATTCATTGCAAATGGTATCACGGGGCATTCCTTAAGCAACTCTGCTGGTGAATATCCCTAGCCTCCCGCTGCTTTTCTTCAGTGCTGTTTAGTCAGTGCTATGTATTTCAAGGCCAGGTTGGACGGGGCTTGGAGCAACCTGCTCTAGTGCAAAGTGTCCCTGCCCGTGGCAGGGGGTCGGAACTGGATGAGTTTTAAGGATCCTTCCAACCCAGACCATTCTAGGATTCTGTGATATATCCTGTAGTTTTATTCACCTTCTCCAGTGCCACAGCAGCTGTTTTCTCCAATGTTCATTTAGTTACACTAAAAAGAACGATTCATTTCCATTGTCCTCTCTCTCAGTTTGACCTGTGTTTTTCCTTCTAAAGAGTGCAACCTTCTGTTGCCCACTCTTTGTCATCCTTTGTAGGCATTTTCCTTCACCTCTTTTATGTGTTTTGAAGTGGTTCTTTGGTTGGTTGCATGCATCCTTCTATGCAAGCAATAATATCTTTGTTAATAGAAAAAGGTGATTTTATTTTGATGGGTTTTATCTCAGTACCCTTGTGTTTAGGATGCTGATTTGTTGATGGAAAGCAGTCTTTCCCCCATAGTTGTTCTGTTTTGCAGCAAATTATTGTGAAGAATGACAATGGCTGTTGCCTTTACTTATTAAAAGAAGGGAAATACCAACACTTAAATGACTGTGTGATTCATCTGAATCTGATTTCTAGGTTCAGAGTTCCATTCATATTAATGTGACTTGGCTGGAGCAATAGGATGTGAGCCAAATCACTGTTCCCTAGCGAAACGAAGGGCTCCGTTTTCTTTTGCAAGGGAATAGAGTTTGTTCTTAAATTTCCAGAAATGATTGCTGCAAACTTACCCCATGAAATTACAATACTACTTAGATGAATTCTGTTCCTGCTGTGTACAGCAGTTGGATGTGTTGGGCTGGTTCAGCCTCTAGAAGAGAATGCTCCAGGGAAACCTTAGAGCAGCTCCAGTGCCTAAAGAGGCTCCAGGAAACCTGGAGAGGGGCTTTGGACAAGGGATGTAGGGACAGGCCAAGGGAATGGCTTTAGCCTCCCAGAGGGGAGACTGAGATGAGCTCTTAGGCAGAAGCTGTTCCCTGTGAGGGTGCTGAGGCGCTGGCACAGGGTGCCCAGAGAAGCTGTGGCTGCCCCATCCCTGGCAGTGTTGAAGGCCAGGTTGGACACAGGAGCTTGGATCAAGCTGCTCTATGGAAGGTGTCCCTGCAATGGCAGGGGTTGGAGCTGGAGGAGCTTTAAGGTCCTTTCCAACCCAAACCAGGCTGGGATTCTATGATTCTGTGAATGCTTTTCAAGGAACTCTTTTGGTCTCAGGGTGACTAGACCAATCAGTAAAGTTACTTCTTAAAGCAGTTTCAGTCTAACCAAAGAGGACCTTACAAAACGTGATCTGTGGAGACTTCTTCCAGATTTTGAATTGTTGCAGCAAAACCAGTATTGCAACACACTTAATGGCTACTTGAAATGCGTGTATTTATTTAGGGGAACTAAACCAATTCCTAAACAAATTCGACCCAGATTTTGCAGAATAATGGCACTTATGCATATGTCTGGTTTGTTCCAGGTTTTCTCTTCGTGGCAAAACCAGGCAAACTCAGGATTATCTTTAAGGGTTGTTCAGGAAGAATTCCTGTCTGTGGCTCAAAAGAGAATGTAAGTTCATGGTGCTTACTCCAGTGCCATTGTACATTAACCGTGTGCTGCAAACAGTAAACTGCTGTCACTCATTGAAGGTTTTAATGATGCAAAAAGGAATTGTTGCAGTCTTAGTGCAACGCCAGCTTTATTTTTGTTGTACTAGTTTTATGTGATTTGAAGAAGATGAATTTCTAGCTTTCTCCTTTAACCAACCAGTTCATTACTTTGCTTGTTTCAGGCATTCCAATGTTCAGAAGCTATTTAATTCCTTGCCTTTTCCTTCTGGGGAAGGATGCAGGGAGCTGAAACTATCTGCTGCCCTTCCAGAACTGGAGAGGTGAGAAATGAATTTTGTTTGCAGGACATCAGAAATCATGCTAAATTATTTTGGTAGATGTATTGTTCCTCTAAAAATTGCTTATTAAATAACTGTCCTTAGATGCTTTTATTCTGAGATGAATTATTTTGTCTCTAGGAATCCTCTGTTTGACCTTTTAACAATCTTATTGTTAGAGACAGTTGAAAACAATTGGGAAATCCCTAAAATATGAATGAAATATTTTATTGTTGATTGTAAGAAAATGCAACTTCTTTTGCTTTTGAAAGGTTTGTGCAACATTTTACAGTCAGCAGCGTCAGTCACAAGCCAATCATGAGAGCCCATCTTCCTATTGTGCTGCAACAGTCAGACATCATTCCTGACAGCAAAGCGGAAAGTGATAAGGTAAGAAGGCAACCCAACAACACTTCCTAACCCTAGTACGGAATCTGTAGCTAATACTCTGCCATCTGTTGCAAGTAATGTAGTAAAGTACTGATATGTGTTTAGCCTCCTTTTCCACTACCACCAGTTCACACTGAATGGGCTTCAAGTCTATTTATTAGAATAAATTGCTCTGCTTTCCTGATTACATTACTTAGTTTTTCATTGAAACAATCTTCTGGAAGTACTGATGGTCCTTCAGCCTGATAAATCAGAGGCAGCAAATGAGGCACAGTTGTTTGAGTGAACAGTTTTCTCTCGTGTCCAGAGAGAGTGAGCCCTCGAGCAGTAGCTTGTTTTTATGAATTGCTGAATAATTTAACTGAATTGTTCTCTGGAACATTAAAGTCCTTTAAATAGCATAAAGATAGCACATGATATTTAACATTTGCTGATATTATCTGTAGAACACTCGGTTCTCTATAGGGGCAATAACAATTGTCAAGCTAAAGGAGTGCTTTAAATAGCATTTTCAGAGAAAATACTTCCTTGTAACTCTCCAACATTTGAAATCTGCTGTAAGCAAGAAAATCAGAGCAGCAGCAATGCAGTTCTTCTCTTTGAATATGGCAATATGGTGATAGGCTGCCTGGGGTCTAGCACGAAGACCAACCATATTGATGCTTAAATGGAGTGTTATGTAATAAACACTTATGAATTTTTTTAAGTCTGATTTTAAGGTTGGTTTAACTGTTTGGGGTGTGTTTAGAATTTAAAGGCAGGTCTTTCTATAATACTCATACCAAATTCTATATGACGTACACTTACCTCTGATTTTTCTGGGTTACTTCTCTCTATCTATTATCATGAATACTCATTTTCTATATCCTTTCTGAAAGCTGTTTCGAGGGTAAGATACAAATACTCTGCAGATGGCTATCTTCTGATATCCTGTATTTAGAAGCCAGGAGCAGGTAATTTGTTTGTTAGGAGCAGGTTCATATACAGTGTGATGGCTGATTACCAGTGTCACTGAATTTCTTAAGCCAGATTCAGCGCAGAGAGCTGTTTTAGCCTACTCAAAGTGCAGCTTTGCTGAAATAACTTTTGCATAGAGGAAGACTGGGTCAGTGTCACAAACCTAGACAAGGTTGTTTTACATTCACCATCCCTTTTGCTCAAATACTCTTCTCTGTATTTGAATGTACCCTTCTCTTCATAGCAAACATAACCAATTTGCTGTCTTTTGCAGGGTTTTCTCTGACATTTGCAATGATACTTTCATTGCAGACTAGATTTTAATGTCAAGTTTTTCATAATACTGGTTGCTGTATTAGTTAATTATCCTTTCACTGAATTAAAGGTATGAAAACCAAGATCAAACATCTTTCTAAAGCCATGCCTACCTGAGTAATTGCATAAACACAATTACAGTTCTATGCTATCTTGCTGTTTCTGTGTTTAGACCTAAGATTTTATCAAGATAGAAGCCTTATGTGTGTGTAATCATTGTAGCTCACTTCTGATCTTCAAATTACCCCCCTTCTTACCTGGTCCCTGTCTTTTAGGTGGTTATCACCATTATAACGGGTCTTCCAGGATGTCGTTCCAGTGATCTGTGTGCTTTTCTGGTGACTTTTAACAAGGAGCATGGCAGGTTTGTACTGTTCTGGTTTTATAGTCCAAAGCAGTGGTCATACTAATCACTACAGAGTTATTCAGCACGAAGGACATTAAGATATTAAAGTTCCTTCACTTTGTTGATGTCTTTATTTTATAACCCAGTTCTAATTTGTAAACAGATGAGTTATAAGTTCAGTAAAAATTAGAGAGGTCTTAACTTAGTTCTGCATGGCACACTGTAGGGCAAGGTTTATTCAGATCAGGCATGTCATTTAACTTTATTATTCCAGGTAGATTTACCCTTAGATTTTAGTCATTTAGGCAAGAAAAACAGCGCAGGAGATGGGGTATTTCATGTTAAGAATGCCACAGGTATTGCTGTAGATTTGTGATGTATGTCTGGAACTATCACTGATCCTACAAGCCGTTAGAATCATAGAATCACAGCCTGGTTTAGTTTGAAAGGGACCTTAAAGCTCATCCAGTTCCAACCCCGTGACATGGGCAGGGGCACCTTCCACTAGAGCAGGTTGCTCCAAGCCTCTGTGTCCAACCTGGCCTTGAACACTGCTGGGGTGGGGCATTCAAGTTAAGAATAATCTTAGAAGGGCTGAGTCAATCCTGCCTTAAGCAAGTGTGGAAGCCCTCACAATTTGAAGGAAACAAGTGAAAAGCTTCCATTTATTGCTTCCATTATTCTTGTGGCAGAGTCTAAAATGCCTTTTTCTTGGAGGAAAGGCTGTACTACCAGTCCTTACTATGGCATTGTTCTTAATCTGACCTGGTTTCTATTCTACAATAGCAGGAGATATAATCGGGACATGTGTTGTATGGCAATAAGATAAATCTGGGGTAGGAATTTGCAGTTCTGTGTGTTTAATACAGCTTCTGGAAAATAAGAAAATGAATAAATTCTTATCCTTTTAAATCTTACAGCCAAACAGTGTAGTGTTTAATCTTTGTGATTCTCTGGAGTGGAGGGTTTTCATGTTACTTTTAACTCAGTGTCTTGAAATTAGCAAGTTGATTCAGGACAGTTTTGTTGTTCTGCTTTTAGGGCAAACGTAAGGTGACTTGAAGGGTCTGTAATAATACATCTCATCATGTTTTCCTCCAATGTCAGGGCTACCTTTTGTTTTTGCAGTGAAATATTTTCATGCCCAAAGCTTTTGAACTGGATTCATGTACCTTTTGTTTACTGCATCACTAACAAAGATCAGACTTACTCATATGATGAGCTGCTTGAAGAAGCTGTTGAACATTGTTTTATTAAGAAACAACAGCAGAAACCCCACAAAACCTCCTGGCAGTAATGTGAAGAATGTGCTTATGCTGGAAATGATAGAAAGCCAAGTAAATTCCTTTTTCCCATGTAGAATGAGAGATACGGAATCTCAGGGCTTGTTGAATGTATTTTTGGCTGTCGGTTCAAAATAAAGAGAAAACAGTGATATTATGTCATAGAACATAAACTTCTTCCCTTGTTTTCTGTTCTTTAGGTGGATAGTTTATAGGCAAACTATGGATAGTCCTGAATGCTTCAGTGCAACCCACTTCCAGCGTTACCTCTCCAGTGTCCTGGAGGCTCAGCAGAACTGCAGTGTCCGTCAGTCCGCTTATGCTAAGAAGAAGAAACGTCTCTTAGTGGTCTTGCAAGGGTAAATGTTTGAAACTCTTTGTACTGTTCCATAGAATAAGGGATTTACTCTTCCCTTCCTTATCTCCAAGGCACTTCTAAACTTCCACATCATTTTGAGGCAAACAAATTTCTGTGCTGTAGCATAGCATTCAGTGACGTATGTTTTACGCACGTGCTAAACTCAGCTTTTTGCAACCTCTTAATATTATTCCTTGTTACTCCATTAGAAAAAAAATTGTCCATAGTCTTCCTTTGGAAGGAAGGACTGAATTTAGTGGTTCTTCCCTACTGGGGAGATTGACTGTGATTTTTGACTTCTCAAAAGAAGGCTTCTTGCCCTTTCCAGCTACATCGTAGACTGTTGTTAAATGGTACTTTGATTATTGGTGCAGCTCTGTGTGTTTTGCTTTTGGATTTGAAGGCTTTTTTCCCCCCCAGAGGTCCTAGGTAGAGAGGAATTTGCCCTTCAAAGGATGATGGGACTTCTTCATGCTGGTTTTCTGTCTTCAAACTGCTGGAATACTGGTTGCCTGTCTTTAAAGCCATAGATTCAGATGAAGGCAGTAGAATCACAGACTGGTTTGGGTTGGAGTGACCTTAAAGCTCATCCAGATCCAACTCCCTGCCACAGGCAGGGACACCATCCACTAGAGCAGGAGAGTCCCTCTCCAGGTTTCCTGCAGCCCCTTTAGGCACTGGAGCTGCTCTAAGGTCTCCCTTAAGGAGCCTTCTCTTGTCCAGGCTGCCCCAGCTCAGCTCTCTCAGCCTGGCTCCAGAGCAGAGCTGCTCCAGCCCTCGCAGCATCTCCATGGCCTCCTCTGGACTTGCTCCAGCAGCTCCACGCCCGTCTTGTTTTATTTCTTACTGAATGTTGGAATGTGTCTGTTTCTCTGAAACCATATTTCATTTTTCTTTCTTACAGGTATACGGATGTTATTGATGTTGTGCAGGCTCTGCAAACTCATCCTGACCCAGAGGTGAAATCTTCTTTCATCATTGGAGCAATTAATACTTGTGTGGAGCCACTGAGTTGCTACATGGAACATAGGTATACTTTAAAATATGTTTACTGGTTTTAAAATGGATACGTAAGTTTGAGATGACTTTGATAATAATTAGAGATATGATGGTTAAACGTTACTGAACTGTCTTCAATCTCTAGGTAATCCATCGTGGATGAACTTGGAAGTGCCAATTGGTTTGTAAGGATGGCACTTGGTTTCCACCAGGTGTATAATGATATATAGTAATATAAGTTTGGGTTGCGGAAGAATAAGCACAGATTGTCATTAGCATGCTGCTTAGATATACCTATTATGGATAAGGACTTCAAAATCTGGACAGTCGACTGTCCTCTTGTGTGCTTTTAAAAATCATTCTTTTTGTAGTCTTTATTTAAGTATGATTAAAAATTGAGATGTGATCTCAGTTTGGATTATTGATTGTATCACTGCTTCTGGGTATTAAATGAAGACTTTACAGATCTAAAACATGGAAGCAGTCCCAAGTTTAGTGGAAGAGAATGACAAAGCACGGAAGCAAAAGCATTGCAAGTATTAAAGTCTGATATCCTGGGTTACTGCAGAGGCAGAGGGTGGGGAGGAAACAGTGGCAAAGCCAAGTCACTGACATTTTAAACAGAGTGTTTTGGTTGCTGTTTCATTGTATATGTTCAGCAAACATGGAACTAATTTCATAGATCTATCTCTAAAATAGTCATACAATTGCAGTTATGCCTTTCAAATGATTCGATCAAAGTAAGTTAAAGCAGTTACAGTTTTGGAAGTTCTTAGCGTCAGTTCTGTTTGTGATAAAGCTGTGCATCACAGCTTAGAGGTGAACTCACCAATAACTTAATAGAAGTGTGTTCCCTAAACTTCCTAGCTGTTTTTAGAACACTAACCAATGTGCTTCTTGTGCTTTGCATTAGTCAATAAATAGGTGTTATTTTACTGCTTTTTTTTGTCTCCATTACAAAGATTGTAAATAAATAATGAAGACTACAAAAAATATTCGTGGATTGCTGCTGGAATGGTGCTTAAACTTGTTCGTTCCATAATTATAGGCAACACAAGTTCTATTTTTAGGTTTTGGGGGTATTTTAAGCTTACTGTTGTGTTACTGCTCCTGGTACTGAGTCGTATTTACAGCAGCAGTAGCCTGCAGTCCTTCAACTAACATTGTTTGTCTCCTCAAGTGCAGTAGCAATTGAAGGAAGAGGCTTAGCCTATGCTGTGGGTTATTTGTGTCTCACTTTGAAGTTTCTCCTGATAAGAACTTACCAAGTAGCCACGTACTGCCAATGGCAAACCTTTCAGTTGGGAAGCTTTGGTGAGTTCACTGTGAGAATCAAGAAGAGTGATTTTAATGTCTGAGTTGAAACTTTGCAGTCAGGAAAGTCAATATCCTCTCCTGTCTCTGAAGTTCATTACTGTAGATCTTTAGCTCTTTCATGGACTTAGGATGGAGCTCTTCCCCGTGTTGAATAGCACACCAGGGCAGGGAGAATTAGGTGAAGAGGGACTCCGCAGCTTTTGTGTGCATGGTAAAACTCATAAAAATAGTTGTCACTTGTCTGACACGGTGCCAGCAATTGGTATGATGTGTACAGAAAGCATTGTGCACATAAAGCCCTTCCATGAAGAGTTCCCAGCATGTCTGGAAGGCACAATTCTTTAGGACAGCTGAAATTTCCTGTTGTTTTAGGAGGAATTAAAGTAACGTTGAAGCCTTGCTGACTTCCTACAATACAGAATAGATTGTGTGGTAGGAATTTGTTCTTAAATGCATTAAAGAATTAAAACCATTTACAAAACTAAGTTTTGCAGAACTGAAAGACATAACCTGTGGGGTTGTTCCAGTTACATGGAGTGAGGAAAGGGAATATGAAGATGGTTTGGATATGAAGCCTTTAGCTGTTGGTGTCCAAATGAATGTAAATGCTTTACTTACTTAATATCCATTCTTGATATATAAACTTCTGCTTTCTTTAGGCTTCTTTTTCCCAAGTTCTTGGACCAGTGTTCACAAGGTGTGTGTCACTTCTCTTGACTTTGAGCTATACAGAACAAGTAGCTGAGCCATATGGCCAAATAAATACACTGTAAATGCTTATAGTCAAAGGATCATAATAAGCTCTTGGAGGTAAGAACCATCTGTGCAGAACAGACAATCTCTGCCTACACTATTAAACATCAGAGCCACCTGGAGAAGATGCAAGACTCTGGAGCATGATGCATTTTGGTTGTCCTCATCTGGAGGATGGGTTTCTTAAGACCATGAGTTAAACTGCTTATCTTGAGCTGCTGTAACTCATGCTACGTTGTTAATCTGGGAGGAAAATGAACTGAATTTGAGTTGTAGCATCTTTTGGGGCAGCATGAGAAAATGAAGCTTTCCTTTCATTTCAGCTATTTTAGAAAGGGAAAAAAATGAGCTGGTTACTTTGTTCCCCATATCCTCTTAATGTGGTGTAGAGGATATACAGTGTTCATTTGACATTGCAACAGGCAAAAAAGCTCAGTTGCAGAAGAACTGTTTCTTACCTGTATATTTAGTTTGATATCCTGACTCTGAAATGAATCATTGGCTGCACCATCCTGGAACTTAGAGCTTGTGTTAGTCTAAGTTGGGATATCCTTCCTCCTGACATATCATCAAAGAAGTTTCAAGAGCAGAAGCAAATTTGACTCTAGCACCTTTGCAGTTGTTTTTTAACACTTGCGTAGCTGATTCACAACATTAAAACCACTATATGTGATCTGTGCATATATATATATATATATGAGAACAGTCAGATAATCTTTATTTTGGGCAGACTGTAAGGCCAGGCTGAAACTGGATAGACCAATAACAGTCGAGTTGGTTTTTAAGTCACTGTTAGACCGCAGTTACTGCAACATGACTTGCTGGTCCTACACTTGCATCTTCCCAAGTGAACTACAGGGCTGCAATTGTTGTGTTTGTATTGAAATGCAGTTGTCAGAGTTGGGTGCTGCACTTTTCTGGTGCCTGTTTAGACTCTGTAGTGCTGTTTTGCTGCCAGAATTATGCCACCTTTTATTCATGAGTGAAGTGAGCCCAAAAGAATGAAATCCAAAAGAATGAAGTTGTGAACAAGCATGAGAGTATGTGGGTGCTATTACATAGATCATAGAATCATGGAATAGTTAGGGTTGGAAAGGACCTTAAGATCATCCAGTTCCAACCCACCTGCCATGGGCAGGGTCACCTCACACTAAACCATGTCACCCAAGGCTCTGTCCAACCTGGCCTTGAACACCATTAGGGATGGAGCATTCACAACTTCCTTGGGCAGCCCATTCCGGTACCTCTCCACCCTCACAGTAAAGAACTGCTTCCTTACTTGAACACTGCCAGGGATGGGGCAGCCACAGCTTCTCCGGACAGCCTGTGCTAGCACCTCACCATCCTCACAGGGAAGAGCTTCTGCCTTATATCTAACCTGCATTTTCCCTGTTTCAGTTTGAACCCATCACCCCGTGTCCTATCGCTACAGTCCCTGATGAAGAGTCCCTCTCCAGCATCCTTGTAGCCCCCTTCAGATACTGGAAGGCTGCTATGATCAGTGTTTTATTCTTCTTTGGAGAAAAATCTTGCTGCTACAAACCGGGGAGCTGCCCAGTAAATAACTGTAATTTTTATAGCCATGGGTGGAAATGAAGAGAGCAAGAGAAGGTTGAGAGTGAAGAACATAAGAAATTATCAATAACTACTGAGAATTTCATGGTGCACGAATGCCCTATTTGGTTTATGCCAGAATGAAACAAATAAATACTCAAATCTGTCTTCTTTTCAAATCCATTTGTACAGACCTGATTGGATGAGCATTTGTCATTGTTCAAGGAAGAACTGGAAGCAGCTTAGGGCAAGCGTAGCTAATTCTCCTATGGTCCAAACACTGAAAGAAGGGAAAAATACCGGTGGTCAGAAGAATATTCTGGCAGTGAACGGTTTATGCGTGTTGCAAGGGTTTGTCATCTAGTTTTCAGATATAAGATGTGACATCAGATAGCCCAGAGGTCTATTTGTGTGAAGTGAATTGTTTCACATGAATTGGAGCAATTTTTGTGTAAGAAGTTCTAAGAGGAGAAGTATGCTTTGAACCGGGATGGGGTATGCTCTTAAACCTTCCAGTCAAATACAGAGTTGTATCACAAATGAGGTAGCTAATTTACTTCTGCATAATTGAGAATTAATTTCTGATGCAATGATAGCAATATTTCATAGAATCCTGGAATCCCTGGTTGGAAGGGACCTCAAGGATCATCTGGTCCAACCTTTCTTGGTAAAGCATCATGTCCCAGCACCCTGTCCAGCCCAGTCTTAACAGTGTCCAGCACTGGGGAGTCACCACTTCCCTGGGTAGATTATTCCAGTGGCTGCTTGTTCTCAGTGTGAAACATTTCCCTCTTATGCCCAGTCGGAATTTCCCTAGCAGTAACTTGTGCCCGTGCCCATGCCCCCTTGTCTGACCCATGGGACTCCTTGTCCAAAGGGAGACTCTACCTGCTTTATGCTCACTGTTTAAATACTGGACGATGGTGACAAGGTGTCCATGAGCCTTCTGTTCTCCGGGCTGAACAGTCCCAGCTCTCTCAGCCTTTCCTCACACATTGCCCAGCCCTTGGATCTCTTTGTTGCCCTTCTCTTGACCCTCTCCAGCCCATCCACAGCTTTTTTGTACAGCTGGGACCAAACCTGAACTCAGTATTGCAGGGATGGCCTGACCAGTGCTGAGCAGAGTGGGATATTTAGTGAGGCATTCACTTTGAGAGATGCTTATCTTACTGGTTTTGTGTGTCATGCACCCCAATAACTACCTTGCAAATTTTGGGAGTGGGCAGAGTTTCAGCCTATTGATTTTCCATGTCTGTTCTATTGCATGGCTTTCTCTGTGATGAAGGGGTACCTGTGCATGTTATCAACATGACATCATTTTACATGAGTTACACTTTGCAAAGCCGCAAGACTAACAGAAACAGATGAGGGTCAGGGATAACTGGTAAAGCCTTGAGCAGAGTGACCAGTTTTAGCAGTTTTGCTTTGTCTCTCCCTTGCATACTTGTTCAAACCGTCATAAAGATCTTGCTGCCATCTGTGTGCTGTAATTTCCTTTTGTCTCACTCCTTCCAAATATCCTTTCCTCCTTTTTTCTTGCACAGAAGCTGCAAGATGACACCTCGCTACTCTAAGTAATGTACATGCCTAATGACATTGGCATCTCTTGTATATGAAGTTGTTTTACAGATTTAGACATCACCGTTGTTAAATATACCCATTGTACATTTAGGAGCAAAGAGGATCTGTTATTCCTGTAAACCATACTTACTTTAAATCTATCCCTCCCATTCTATAGTGCTTCATTGAACATGCATTCCCCAGGCTGCGAATACTGTTTTCTTTACATGGGTATATAAATAAGGAATAAAACAGAAGCGGGTGGTCTTCAAAACGCCATAGAAACAGAGATGACAGTGATAATTTGAATAGAGGAGGTCAAAATTATTTGTTACTGAAGCTGTGTAGGCACCTTCCAGTTCTCAAAGCTATTTTTCTTCTGGATTGTGCTACCTGTCAATCAATTCCATATCACACACTGTTGCCTGCCAGCACAGAGCCAGTTCTTGTTCAGTACTGGCACCTGCCAGATTTATGCATAGGTGTGCATGCAGCTGAAGCAGGTTCCCCGGCCCTGAGCATCTTCTGTTACTTCCAAGCTTTGTGTGGGAGTTTATAAGCAAGAATGACAGCCAGTGCCTGAAAGCTGTTCCCTTAGACAAGCGCAAATGAAGCAGAGATTGATGGAGAAAGAGCATAGGTGGTGAACATGAGACAAGATGCACAGGTTTCTGGTTTCCTCAATATTTTCTGCCTTGAATCTTTTTCTTAACTGTAGGCTTTGCCAGCTTAGTCCTTGATGAGTTACCTGGTGTTTCTAACTGTAAATGCTTCACAGCATTTATGTTACGCAGCACTTCTACTGTTCTGCGCCAACTTCAAATGCCTAAAGGAGCTACAAGAAAGCTAGAGGAGGGTTTTTTGACAGGGGCCTGTAGGGACGGGTCAAAGGGGTATGGCTTTAATCTGCCAGAGGGGAGATTGAGTTGCGATGAGAAAGTATAACTATGTTTTTAATTAAACTTGACCTTTAAATCAATATCAAGTTTGGGGACATTAAGAAGAAAACCCCACTGCACACGTAGCGCACCTCTACAGTGTGGTTGTTGATTACGTTATTCATACTTTCCATCTTAATTGCGTGGTGTACATAATTATTTCAGGCACATGTGTGACTGAGAGTTCTATGTGTGCTTGTTGCTGTTATCCTCCCACCCCACCTCTCTCAAGAGCAACTGTGTAATAGAGAAAATACGGATATTTCCAAAATTGGATTGGAAACTTCTGGGGGAGATGAAAAAAAGGAGAAATATTAATGGAGGAAACTTGCTATTATTAAAATTCCAGCTTGAAAGGGTCAGTGATGCAAGTGACAGTGACTGGGAGGATGTGGTATAATTTAGGTACCACAGAAACATTTGGTAGAGAAATGTCTGTGTAGTGCAGCCTCCTCAAGGATTCATGTACTTTAATGACTTATGTAAAGGTAGGGAATAACTGCAAGGAGCAGGTCATGAGGTGAGCTTCATCGCACATTCTGCTTTAAACAGTGATGAGTTGAGCCTGGAGAAGAGAAGACTCCTGGGAGATCTTAGAGCAGCTCTCAGTGCCTAAAGGAGCTATAGGAAAGCAGAAGAGGGGCTTTGGACAAGGGCCTGTAGGGACAGGCCAAGGGGAATGGCTTTAACCTGCCAGAGGGGAGACTGAGATGAGCTCTGAGGCAGAAGCTCTTCCCTGTGAGGGTGCTGAAGCGCTGGCACAGGGTGCCCAGAGAAGCTGTGGCTGCCCCATCCCTGGCAGTGTTCAAGGCCAGGTTGGATGTGGCTTGGAGCAAGCTGCTTTAGTGGAAGGTATCCCTGCCCGTGGCAGGGGTTGGCACTAGGTGATGCCATATTCAAATCTTTGAAGGCTTTTGCTTAGGAGGATGAAGGCTTTTGCTTAGGAGGAGTAACCGTTTCTTCAATTAAATCATTGGCAGTAGATGCAAGGTGAAGGCACACTTAAGTCTGAAAAAGCTGAGCCTTTTGGGGAAATGAGGCTCAGGACAAATAGTGATCCCATTGTTTTTCTCTGTTATCTTTTTCTGGTGCCTTGAGTTCAGACTTGCCATGAGAATGCCATTTTGGGGTCTTTCTTTAAATACAGAGACAAAACCCCCAAGCCCTTCTCTTATTTTTGGAAGTGGCAACTGTCAAGAGTCCAAAACACTGATCTTTAGCTGTTTAGCCAAGTTTTCTACACATTGAATTTGCCAGAGGCTTTAAACCTTAGTGCTTTTCATGAAGCTGTTCATCAAATTGATTCTTGTATGAATTTATTCTTTTAATTAATTGGGTTTTGTGATTGATTGAGTCTGAATTGCTTCTGTTAGATGAAACATTCCTTGCTTGTTGTTGTCATTAATAACTTTAATGTAGTGAGATGGAAGGAAAATAAGAGGAGAATGTCTGTTGCATCACTTAATCATTTAGCAGTCACTGTTGCATACCTGACTTCTGTAAGCCATTCTCCAATCTTCTTCCTCAGGCCTGGTGAGTAACGTGGTTTTCACAAGTCACGCTACTGAGCAGAAGCATCCGCTCCTCATGCAGTTGCAGAGCCTCATCCGAGCAGCAAATCCTGGTGTTGCCTTCATCTTGGCTGAAAATGGAGTTGTAACTAGGTACTGTTGATCACTGTCCAGTATTTGTCATTTGGGGCAGATTGGGACACTCAGAAACCTGTATTCTCTTGTTTTACTCTGGGAACTTATACAAAGAAGATTCAGATTCTTATTAATTGCTTCTCATGCAAAAGGCATCTTCCCTTTAATTTATAGTCACATAAATATAGGTTTTAGGAAACTTATTTTGTTAGCAGGGTATGACTTATGTTACTGTCATACTAAGGGAAAAATACTCTTACTGTGACTAAAATACTCTTCACTGTGACTAATACTCTGTTTTATGTAAGTAGCATACAGATAACAACCGTTTCATTGAACTTAAGAATCTTCATCTTTATCTCTTTATAGGAATGAGGACATTGAATTAATTCTCTCAGAAAGCAGTTTTTCACATCCTCAGATGATGAGAGCTCGGTATTTGCTGTATCCTGGCTGGCAAGTATCTAGACTGAGAAGTATTAAAACTATTCTTCTAATTAACTTGAAGATTAAAAAGTCTTGCTAACTTATTTTTTGTGTTTTTATCAAGACTGCTCATTTGGAACAAGCAATAACTTTATAAATCACTTTTAAAAGAGAGCTGATGAGTTTGCTTAGTAGATACACGATTGCTGTCCTTTTATGGGGAAAAGGATCCTTTCTGGACACCATTTAAGTGAATGGCAAAATTACTGTTGCTTTTCAGAAGAATAGGAAAGAGCCCTCTGGGAATAAACTGGGAAGGATTGGGATGGGTGAGGCCAATAATGACTGGAGTAATTTCATTCTGACAGCTGTTCAGCCTTACTGGAATGAACTTGCTATGTCAGCCTAGCTATTAGCAGAACAATTATTCGTAAACCCCAGCAACATTATTGACAGCCTTGGCAGAGGTGAAGGGCACAGTAATACGTGGTACCAAGCTTGCCATTTAATACTGAGTGATATTTTGCATGGTTCAGGTTTCTTTACACATCTTGTTGCAGTTATCTGTGCTGCACCTATTTGGCAGAAAATACAAACCTGTCAGGCTTCATAACTGCTGCCCGACTGGTTTCTAGTTAGGTTTAAAGTGCTGGAAGCACGATTTATTTACCATGCCTAGCCAGCCCTGTGTGTACATATATCTTTATTCATAATGCTTGCTCAAAATTGGATGCAAGTGAAGCACCTGAAGTAAATTGGCACAAAACTCTGGATGTCAGAGCTGCTTGTGGACTGCGGGAGCCAAAGGGAGAGGGAGAAAGAAGGAAAAGAAAGTATTTAAAGCTTTTAGACAACTGTTAATCTTTTTGATAATCATAGAATGGTTTGGATTGGAAGGAACCTTAAGATCAGCTAGTTACAACCTGCTGCCATGGGCAGGAACACCTCTCACTAGACTAGGTTGCTCAAAGCCCCATCCAACCTGGCCATATTATGCAAGAATAGTGTGTAAATAGTATGTAACTAAAAATGGCAGCAAAAAGAGCATCATTGGAGTCCTGGGTGCTTTGAACAACCTAATACTGTTAATATCCCAATAGCAGCACTATATTACTTGTCTTTAAGGTATGAAGGCAAATATGGAGCTGGGTCCGTCTTCCCTCCAATGGTTCAGATCTGTGTATGGTTTAACCGTCCTCTGGAAAAGACAAGATTCGTGACCAAATGTAAAGGTACAGATGAACTTTGGCTGAGTTGATTGAAATCCAAGTTGGAAATACTGAGAAGTGGAGGGGAAGGAAGGCACTGACGTAGCACAGTTATTTAATTACTGCTGAAGTAAACTTTTAATTGAAAATTCAGCTTTCCTTCCTTCAAGTACAGTAAATCATCCTCTTTAGTGTCTGCTCTGGGAAAATGACCCATGATTTTGTTCAGCTGAGAAGCTAATTTAATTTGGGGTTTCTAGAGACACTTATCTTCATATGTTAGCTTTTTATTTTGTGTTTAATTGTATTTGGTGGTGTTGAAATAGTTTATAAGTGACCATTGGCTTCTACTCTTTATGCCAAATAATGCTTTGTAGTTACTAGAAAATAGTCTCAACTCCATGTTAGGCTGCTAGAATAGATATATGTAATCATGCCTTTCCTTCTTTCCATAGCGAAACAGTGTTAAGGAGCACCAGTTTACTTTCCATACACACTGTAAGCCTTCATTAAGCCAGATACATGGTATTTCCCACCTACCCCATAGCAAAGAAATGAGAACATATAGAGATTCCTGCTTGAAATTAATAGAGATGTTATGTAGCGGGGCTCTGGAGGACACTGCAGCTTTGAGATGTGCATTAGAGACCTGTAGTATAGGTCTGACCAGAAGCTACACCAAGAAGAAGGAAAATAAGTGAGATAATCTGTTTGTCTTCTGTTTCAAATAGCGATTAAGCCATTGCTCAAGCCAAGTCCTTTCTCTGGAAACATTTATCACATCATGGGCAAAGTTAAGTTTTCAGGTAAGGGCAAATTACTACGTCAGCATTGTCTTGTGATTTCATCTCTCTATATATTTGAACACTTTTTAATGGACTGTATTCTTTCTACACCAACGTGTTGATGTTAAATTAGATCAACATTTATCAGGACGTTTTCTTTCTTGCCTCTTCTCCATGTTAGATTCTGATAAAGTGATTGAAGTCTGTCACAACACGTCATCTAATTCCCTAAGCCTTGTGCCTGTTCAGGAGGGGCCAACTCCTCCTGATTCAAGAGGTGATAACAGAGACTGCAGCAGTCAACAGGAGTGCTTCCTTGTGTTCATTGGCTGCTCTCTTAAGGAAGAGGATATAAAAGACTGGCTCAGAGAAACAGCAAAACAGGTTCGTGGGCATGCTTATGTTCATTGAGTGTTAATCTATTTTGCATTTCTTACCAACAAAAGGAGAATTCCAAGTGTCTGGATGAAACTTGGGGGGGGGGGTAGAATCTCCTTTCTCTTCTACCAAGGTATTATGATTCCAGGGTGTAGGTGTGTTTCAGAAAGAGGAGTAATGGTTTGCAAATGTGTGTTGTAATCTGTGTATTGTTTTAATATCTGCTACAGCTTATTCGTCTATTGAGCTGCTCTTGAACACTTGAGCAAATGGAGTATGTCCAGAATAAACACAAGATGATTTAGCTGAGACGTGATTGCCAAAAGCTTAAGTGTAGTGTGAAATAAATCTTCTTGAAGTACCTGAACGCTGCAAAGCTGAAAACTTGTTTTGATTCACTAAATTAAACCTTATTGGAATTAATGCACTGAAATGGAGGGTAGTTCTTTTCATTTTTGTCTGGCTTAATTTGTCAAGTGTGCAGCTGTGTATGACTTCTTCTGCATGGCTAGTGTACCCAGGCAATAGAAACTGGAGTAGAGAACAGGGAATATGCACATCCTAAAAAGCCTAGAAGGCACATATTGCAGCTTTGGTTCTTGCTAACTTCACATAGTAAGTAGTACAACCTGGCCAGGAGTGCACGACAAGACGGTTCACTGCTACATAACCAGGTAATAGCAGCAGGCATTACGTTCACCAGGCTGCACATCAGGCTCTTAAGAAGTGAGTCCTGATTCAGACATACACTTGCACAGAAACTGTTCAACCATGCAAACGGCCTATTTTAGCATTCTAGTTGGAACACGAGCCTGTAGTTCCAGCTGTGCCTTTCGGTGGTGCCCATTTTGGACCATTTATTACTTAAAATGCTCATGGTTACTTTATGGCTTAGGATTTGCAGAGTATCTCTAGAAAGTTGTGTAGGAAGGGAAAAAGTTTCCTCCAGATCTTTGTTGGAGCTGTTTCTAAACATCTTCAGGTTCTTCCCTCTGTTCTCCTGGCAGGTTGTTACTTGAAGTACACGTTTTCTGTGATGATATCTCATACTCTGTACATATCACATGGGTAATAGAGGGAGACAAATGCTTTTGGCATGTAAGGAAGTGCACTATGGAATACTATTTTAAGTTTATGAAAACTTGGAGCTTAAATGCTATCTCAAGTGTGAAGCTGAGCAGTTGAAGCCTACAAATAGTCTCTGCACAGCCTCACTATTCATGGGTAATTCAGGGTTTCAGATTGTTCTGAGAATTACTGCATGCTACTTGAAAGAAATGAAGTGTGAAACTCCTCAGACTAAAAACTAGGTTGTTTTTCTGTTCCTATGCCAGTTTTTTCACTTTTTGCAGTAAAGCCTTATTGAAATTGTGTTCTTTGAGATACTTTTAGAATTTGACATTTCTACAAGCGCCTTATGTAAGATCACTTGATTTTTACTTTTGTTTGCAGAATAAAGTTGAGTGCATCGATATAATTGAATAATTCTCTCTAGAAACCCAATTTTATAATACATGCTATTAAAAGGAGCACTTGTATGCTGGGCTTGGGCGTAATAACATGATCATAGATTTCACTACCGTTATCTGCAGTATTAAGAAAGAAATCTTCTGGTTTGTGGTTTTGGTTTGAGCTTTTTCTGTTTGTTTTTTAAATGTAGTGAAACTGTAAGATTGCACTGTCACTCAGAAGGTGTGTGTGTATATAGAATCATAGAATGGTTTGGGTTGGAAGGGATCTTAAAGCTCCTCCAGCTCCAACCCCTGCCACGGGCAGGGACACCTCCCATAGAGCAGGTTGCTCCAAGCCCCTGTGTCCAACCTGGCCTTGAGCACTGCCAGGGGTGGGGTTGCCACAGCTTCTCTGGGCACCCCATGCCAGCGCCTCAATACCCTCACAGTAAAGAATTTCTTCCTTATCCATCTATGTATGTATCTATCTATATAACTGGGGTCTAATTCTTCATACAGAAACCTCAGAGGAAAGCCCTGAAAACCAGAGGAATGCTAACCCTTCAGGAAATAAAAAACATTCATGTAAGTAGAAGCAATTTATAGCAAGCCTTTCTTCTGGCTTATTTTCTTTAATATGCATCTGTTTGATAGAGCACCTCCCATACCTGCCATAACAAGTGTGCTCAGCACTAAATTATTATGGCACTTACTGTCTGTTGATATACTTGAAACAAAACTGAAGCTGTCCAGGAGGCATTTGAGATATAAATCTTGGTGTTATCTCAGAGTTTCAAGTTAGCTCTGAAAAGTAGGGGAGGTGTTAATAGAATCATCACAAACTAGTTTGGATTAGAAGGTACCTTAAAGCTTATCCAGTTCCAACCCCCTGGCACAGGCAGGGACACCTTCCACTAGAGCAGCTTGCTCCAAGCCCCTGTGTCCAACCTGGCCTTGAACACTGCCAGGGATGGGGCAGCCACAGCTTCTCTGGATGTTGGACAAGTGCACGCTTTTGGTTACTATAATGGTCTTTCCCTGTGTTTTCTCCCTTTTCTGCGCTGTGCAGGTTAGGATCCCAAATGCCTAATCCTGCTCTCATCAACTGCCTTTTACTTGTAAGAGTTGGAATTGGGTTCCTAAGAGTTTGGCATGGCTATGGGTAGTGTTGCTGTCCAGAATTCCCTTAGTCTCTATGGATGTCATTTCTCATGCTGTCTTTTATAGCTAGGAGCCATACCTTCCTCCAGGGCTGTTAAATTCCTTCTGCTGAGTTTTTCTTTTATCTATTTAAGTTTGTTAGGACTGTCTCTAAGCAATTCTGAGCTTTAAATGTTTAATGTATGCTGTATTCTTTCTTAATATAGGTGAAACGCCACTTGGATCCGCTTCCAGCTGGTTATTTTTACAACGGGACTCAATTTGTGAATTTTTTTGGTGACAAAATGGATTATCATCCATGTATCCTTTAAAATGTGGGGTTCTTTTTGGTGAGGGTTTTTAGGTAGGCAACAGGCTGTGCAAATCCGAAATGCAGAGTGTCTAAGCAGATGATATGGTGAAGAGGCAGTTTGATTTGCAGGTGGTAATGTGAAGTGAAAAGTTTAGTTCCTTCAATCTGTGCATGGCTACTTGCCATTCCGAGCTAACTGTTAAAACACTTCAGAGATAGGATCTAAAAAGCAGAGTAGAACCAACCAAACAATTCCCCAACTGTACATGAGCTCACACAGAACATAATTTATGGACCACAGCTTGTCAAAGAAATCCTTTTCAAGCCAAATAGTGCTGTAATATTGCATAATGCCTGGTCATGACTAATAAAACTTCCAAATGAATATAATCTTGTGTGCAGGCATGTGCGTGCACACACTCAAGTCAAAACAATGGGGGTTCTTTTAGGTTTTACTACAGAATCCTTTTTCTTCTGCCACATATTTTGTGGTGAAGCTGAAATTCAGTGATTGCTCTCATTTTGTATGAGGGAAACCTTAGTTTAGCACTGCAGGAATGTTCTGAAAAGGGTGGTCAGAGTTAGGTGGGGAGGTGCATCTTTTTGTTATCACTTTTAAGACTCACTTAATCAAGTAAAACCTTATTTTAAAACCACTTCAGCTTAGCAATGATTTACTGACCAAATTGTGGCATATACACACTTGTAAGTGCGCTGTCCTAGCTAGTCTTGCTTGGTGTCAGTGGACAGAACAAGAACTAAAGCTGGAGTAGGATCATAGACTCATAGAATAGTCAGGGTTGGAAAGGACCTTAAGATCATCCAGTTCCAGCCCCCCTGCCATGCGCAGGGCATCTCCCACTAAACCATGCCACCTAAGGCTCTGTCCAACCTGGCCTTGAACACTGCCAGCAGTGGAGCATTCACAACTTCCTTGGGCAACCCATTCCAGTGCCTCACCACCCTTACAGGAAAGAATTTCTTCCTCATATCCAATCTAAACTTCCCCTGTTTCAGTTTGAACCCGTTACCCCTTGTCCTCTCACTACAGTCCCTAATGAAGAGTCCCTCCCCAGCATCCCTATAGCCCCCTTTCAGATACTGGAAGGCTGCTATGAGGTCTCCATGCAGCCTTCTCTTCTCCAGGCTCAACAGCCCCAACTTTTTCATCCTATCTTCCTACGGGAGGTGCTCCAGTCCCCTGATCATCCTCCTCTACATTTCTTTCCAGAGATTATTTTTATTTAAACCTGATCACCTTTCTGGTTTTGGCAAGAAACACTAGAGTAATACTAATGTTCCAGTGGATTCCCGTTCTCTTTTCTTGTTTTCATAACTTCCTATTGCTTTTTGTCTTTGTTTCATTATAATTTTCAAATTTGGTTTTCTATTCTGAGTTTACTTTTCACTTTGTCTTGGACAAACTTCACAAAAATCCAAGTGGATTCTGTGATTCTGTTTTGGAATAAGAACAAACAGTTGTTTTCTGTGTCTGATGGGACAACTTTAACTTGGAAACCACCTCCTACTCCTGGTATAGCGTCAGAAAACAGTCTTAACAGTGCACTTTGAGTTCAGTATTCACCATCTTGGTGTTTGACAATAAAAGATACAGGCGCTGGTTGTCCACTTCGGGATGATTTGAATGTGGGGCAGAGATTTTCAGACTTCCACTTAACCAAAATAGTTGTAAACATCTGCAAACCTTCTGTAGTTTTGCTGTTCTTATATTCTTCCTCTTGATTGGGAAATGTCTATTGTGCAACTCCTTTATTTCCCAGTAATACAGAGTAGTTGTGGTTAGGTCTGACTGTGGGACTCTCGGAAGGTAATACACTGGATTTCTGCTTTCAGTAAGTGTCCCTGAACTGACACCTCCTTCCAACCTGTGTGTTCTTTGCTATTTGTATCAGTGTTTTTTCCTTAATGTTTCAAAATCAGTGATGGACCAATTCATGAACGATTACTTGGAGGAAGCCAACAGGGAGATAGAGAAGTACAACAGAGAACTAGAAGAACAAGAGTATCACGATCTCTTTGAGCAGAAGACATAAGCATGTGTGTTGGGTGCAGTTTCTGAATCACCTACTGTCAGTAACCAAAAATGCTGTTGTCCTTGCTAGAAAATTAAGTGTAATGACAGTTTTCAGCACTCCTTTTAAAACTTAAAGAGATCATTCCTGTAAGGTTGGCATTTTAATATGGTAACTGCATAACTGTTTGTACTGTCAGGTTTGCTTCCACTTCACCTTAATTCCAGACTGTAAAAAGCATCACTTGGAATCTCTGGCTAGTAGTGGAAACTTAACGTAAAAGAAGAAGAAAAGAAGCAAAACTTTATTTGCTAATAGGTCAGAATGTAATCATGGAATTGGTCTGTCATGCAGGTAATCAAACCACTTTAATCTCTGGGTGTCCCTTGAAACTTGTTGCACAGGAGCAGTGGGATCAGTATGTGGAATTGGGGGATGTTCCTAAAGCGAGAAATGGGGGAACGTTTAAAGCACTCGGAAGAGTACCCAATCCCACAGCTATTACGGTGTTCTTCTAAGTGAGAAATGGGGGAACGCTTCAAAAACTTGGAATAGTGTTAAGCCCACTGCTGTTACAGTGTTCCCAATGCGAGAAATGGGGGAATGCTTCAAAAACTTGGAATAGTGTTAAGCCCACTGCTGTTACAGTGTTCCCAAAGCGAGAAATGGGGGAATGCTTCAAAGACTTGGAATAGTGCTGATTCCACAGCTGTTAGGTTGTTCCCAAAGTGAGAAATGGGGGAACGTGTAAAAAAACTCCAAAGAGTACCTAATCCCACTGTTGTCAGGGTGTTCCCAAAGCGGGAAATGGGGGAATGCTTCAAAAACTTCGAAGAGTACCTAATCCCACAAGTGTTATGGTGTTCCCAAAGCGAGAAATGGGGGAACAGTTAACAAACTTGGGCAGTGTTAATCCCACTGTTGTCAGGGTGTTCCCAAAGCGAGAAATGGGGGAATGCATCAAAAGCTTGGAATAGTGCTAGTTCCACAGCTGTTAGGTTGTTCCCAAAGTGAGAAATGGGGGAACAGTTCAAAGGCTTGGAATAGTGCTAATCCCACTGTTGTCAGGGTGTTTCCAAAGCGAGAAATGGGGGAACAGTTAAGAAACTCAGAAGAATCCCTTAATCCCACTGCTGTCACAGTGTTCCCAAAGCGAGAAGTGGGGGAACCTGTAAAAAAACTCAGAAGAGTGCTAATCCCACAGCTGTGAGGCTGTTCCCAAAGCGAGAAATGGGGGAACAGTTAACAAACTTGGAATAGTGTTAATCCCACTGTTGTCAGGGTGTTCCCAAAGCGAGAAATGGGGGAACCTGTAAAAAAACTCAGAAGAGTGCTAATCCCACAGCTGTGAGGCTGTTCCCAAAGCGAGAAATGGGGGAACAGTTAACAAACTTGAAATAGTGTTAATCCTACTGTTGTCAGGGTGTTCCCAAAGCGAGAAATGGGGGAATAGTTAACAAACTTGGAATAGTGTTAATCCCACTGTTGTCAGGGTGTTCCCAAAGCAAGAAATGTGGGAATGCATCAAAAGCTTGGAACAGTGCTAGTTCCACAATTGTTAGGGTGTTCCCAAAGCGAGAAATGGGGGAACAGTTCAAAGGCTTGGAATAGTGCTAGTTCCACTGTTGTCAGGGTGTTCCCAAAGCGAGAAATGGAGGAACAGTTCAAAGACTTGGAATAGTGCTAACCCCACTGTTGTCAGGGTGTTTCCAAAGCGAGAAATGGGGGAACACTTAAGAAACTCAGAAGAATCCCTTAATCCCACTGCTGTCACAGTGTTCCCAAAGCGAGAAATGGGGAACCTGTAAAAAAAATCAGAAGAGTGCTAATCCCACAGCTGTGAGGCTGTTCCCAAAGCGAGAAATGGGGGAAACAGTTAACAAACTCGGAAGAGTACCTAATCCCACAGTTATCACAGTGTTCCCAAAGCGAGAAATGTGGGAATACTTCACAAACTGGGAAGAGTGCCTAATCCCACTGCTGTCAGGGTGTTCCCAAAGTGAGAAGTGGGGGAACACTCAGGGATCTGCATTTTTCTGAGGCCCTCGTGTGTCTCATCACCTCTGCACAGTTTGAACCTGCAGTTGAAATTTTGGCTTGTCTAAAGCAAAGACGTTCATAGATTTCAGGGTGAAACGAGATTTAGTGGAGAGAGATCTTGTTTTCTACCCAGTTATTGGTGTGTTAGAAAATACATGACACGAGCGCTGGTAATCTGCAACTTGTTGCCTAAAAGCTTATCTGTGAAGGCTTATTTCAGCGCAAGAAAACTTGAGCAGAGCAAGAGACAAGGGAGATTCTGAAGCTGAAGATTTCCTTCTTGTGAAAATGACTTATTTCCAAAGGTAAAAAATATCAGAAGATACACTTGAAGTATGGAAAGAGCTTGTTTGTGAAGCTTGCAAAAGAATTTGCACGTCGTAGCATTTCACTAAACTGATGCACCAGGTTGTAAGTACTTACAACAGAACCTTAATAGCTACTAAATAATACAACAGGAATTCTGGCAACTTGTCCTTTAACCTAATTTACTACAAATTTCAGTGAGATTTCGTAGCTCACCACTGAAGGATTATAAGGTGACCCAGCAGCTACTTAAAGGTAATTATCGAAGCCTATTTGAATAACCGGATTATTGTAGCAAGCTGTGTGTTCAGAATGTAGTCAAGCAGTCCAGGAGGAATTCTTTATTTTCATATTCCTTTGCCTTAGGAACAGCTCAATCTGTTAATGCAACTGCAACTTTTTAGTCAGATGTATGTAATGCAGTAAGAAATGGGATGAGTAATTCCTTACAGTACACTTAAAATACTTGTAACATGTCCATGCAGTCTCTTTCTGTGGCAGGAAAATGGGATTTAACTCCTGCCATCAAACCTAAGGCTAGGTATAATTTTTTGCCTTCCTTAAGAGATGTATTTTTTACCTTTGGAATATGAAATGGCTGAGATGTCAATAACTGAAACACCTATTAGGTAGACTTTCACTACACGTTGCTACTAGCTGGCTCAGTGCCTGCGCTGTGATAGTTACATGGCACAGAGGTGGAATTCCAGGTGCTACAGGTTGGGATCTAGCTGTTGATAAGGTTTCGTTCCTAGCTTTCCTTCTAGATTTAAGAAGCTGTCCGAATTTAAGAGCTAATTTTCATTTTGTTTTTGCACACCACGAGTCTTTATAAACTACTTGTATCCTGTTAAAGTACAATTAAAAGCCAGCGATTAGTTTGTGTTTCTAGGCTTTGGGGGGTAACCCATGTTACAGGTATAGAGCATCATGATAAGGCTCGTGAGTTTATCTATGCATGGCTATACTTTAGTCTTAAGATACTGTAGTGCCTGGTAGATAAGTGTAGCTAGCAGTGTATTGGGGGGGGCTAGCAAGTGGTTTACAAACTAAGTACAATTGATTGCATGTAACTGTTGATCGAAGCAGGTTTATTAGAATATAAAATCCTGGTCGTAACACTGCAATAAAAAGGGGCATTAGGAAATTCTTCACAAATTCTAGTTCTGTACCAGTAAACTTAGTGTAAACCCAGTGTGCTCCTTTCCAATACAAGTTATCTAATCTGCAAAGCCATATTTCTAGACTAGTGGTATGACTATGTAACGTCAGAAGAAACACCAGTGGTTGGGACCATGGGCATGTCGTCGATGCTTCGTCTCAACTCCGAAGTCGATATCAGAGTAGATATAAGTGCAATTGACCAATAGATGAAGATACTGTAGCTTAGTTTGCTCTGCTGAACTCTTTTTAAGAACTCCTATTTGTGCAGCTCTCAAAAGGAAATGTTGAATGGGGATGATTCATCTGGGGCTGGTGGAACAAGTCATATTAAATTATGAGATGCCCGATGAGCAAAAAAGAAATAAGTGTTCCAAAATTGGCTGCTGCTGTGCAAATGGAGCTGTTCCTTAAAAACTGAAGCAGAAGAGCTCGGAACAAAGGCCTAGTATACTTCTATACTGTACTGCATGCTATATGGTAATAGCTGTGTATGAAGAAGACCTTTCACCATACTGGTACTATTTCAATTCATATATTTTGTTATGGAAAGAAATTGATTACCTCAATTACTGGTGGGTTTTTTTCCTTAGTTTTTAACTGTGACTTTAAAACAGGGGAGAAAAAAAAAAGAGATACTCAAATAGTGAAACTGTGACAATGATATCCTTTAACCATAGTAGTGCCTTGCAGGTGACCCCATTTATTCCTGAAGCATACAATAAATGGGTGTCATGGGTTGTATTGCTTGCACCCACTTTTTGGTTTTTAAAGGAAAAACGGTTTTGGTGAAAGGACTTTAAAATTAACCTAGTGAAAGAATATTAGCACAAATGGTTAAACTGTATAAAAGAAAACTCTTTGAGGACTGCAATGTGTAAATGCCTGATGCTGCTGATAGTTTAAAAGCAGTTGCTGATGATTTTGGAGTTCCTTCTAACAATCAGCAGCACTTTGTTTCTGTAGAAGAGGGTAACTTTTGTACTCTGGTGGGAGAGTTTATACTGTACCGAACCCCATCTATAGGGTAATCTGGTTTCCTCACTCTTGAAGTTAAGGTGAGGATCGAGATGCTTCTAGTTTTGAAACTTTTTAGCTACTGTAAAACTCTTAAAAACAACTAAAAGCACCATTTCTAAGCCGCAAGTGTTTGGATACAAAAGAAGTGCCATTACACTGTTCCTTTCTGTTCACTGTATTCTGGAAATTGGTGACAGTATCATTGTGTCCAGGCATTTCTGATCTGGTGAAGTGCTGAGAGTCCTCAAGGGGTTTATGTGCTTTGCTGACCTTCATGTTAGCAGCTTGTGGTGGTGGTTTCGTTATTTTCCTCACCGCGAATGAGTGTGATCAGGAGTTACTGAAGTTATAGGGAGAGCAAAATGTGATAAGCTTAGGAGAGGAACGTGTGCAACCGGATTCAAGCTGCAATCTCGGAGTATTTTATCTTTAAGCTGTGCAATTTGGTATTAGTCTGATTTTACACTTTGCAATTAACAGAAGGGATTGCAGAGAGGATTTAAGTTGCATGTAAAAGTTCCCTAATAAGTTTTTTTTTTTATTATTATTATTTTGAATTGAAACTTTTCTGAATTTGCACAGATTTAAGCTCTGGAATACGTTGGTATTCTTAAAAGGGAAAAAAAAGAAACCCAATTGCAACTAGTAGAGTGAATTGTAAACTGTGAGTTGGTAGAACCGCGTTGTTGATCTCATTTTAGATTGTTTAAAGACGTACCTCAGAAAGCTAGTGAGAAACTGCGTCCTTTTGACACAAGGGTCAGATACTAATGTAACCCGTCTCACTTTACAATGTGCCAAAATTCACTTTTATACTAGTTCTCAATGCTTTAATATTTGCAACTTTAAGTTAAGAACTTGTCTTTACAAACGCTACTGTAACTTCAGTTAAACTGAATGGTGTGATTGAAGCTTTTTTTGCCTGTCGTATTTATTACACAACTTGATCCAGTAATATAAAATTACCTTTCCATTTATTTTTGTATTGTTTTACATGTTTATACCTGCAGTTTTGTGTGACTTTTACACCTGTAACTCAGATGTGATAGAAGGAGCCAATAAACAGTATCCATCTGCTGTCGGTCTTTGACTCCTTTAATAAACTGTTTCCTAAACTTGAATTTTTAAGCTTTTCAAGCAGTTTTCTTCTCAAATTTGTTACTTTCCTATAGTGTGGAAAGGTGCCTGGTTTATATTCAAACTAAATTGTAAAGAATTAAGGATTTAAGGTTGATTTTTGGTTTTTTTGGGGGGAGGGTTTATTAAGCTGCAATTTTAAGTTTAGACCTTATTTTTTGGGGTGCTAATTGAGTGAAATGGAAAACTCATTGTAGGAGGACAAGGAAGAGGATGCTCCTGCTCTGGGGAGACCCCCCCTGCAGTCCTGATCCAGCTCTGGGGCAACAGCCCAAGAGGGACGTGGAGCTGTTGGAGCGAGGCCAGAGGAGGCCATGGAGATGCTGCGAGGGCTGGAGCAGCTCTGCTCTGGAGCCAGGCTGAGAGAGCTGGGCTGGGGCAGCCTGGACAAGAGAAGGCTCCTGAACAGGAGCACAGGGGCTTGGAGCAAGCTGCTCTATGGAAGGTGTCGCTGCCCGTGGCAGGGGTTGGAACTGGAGGAGCTTTAAGGTCCCCTCAAACTCAAATCAGGCCGGGCTTCTACAAGTCAGGAAGAGCAAAACTCTCAACTAATACCAAGATTAAAATGCTTTAAAAGGCAATTGATAATGGGGATGCCTGCTCCTTGAGTTTCATTCCCAAAGAGAGATCGGTTAGATTGTTCTGGATAAATCTTATCCCTTGAGTCAGGGATTCAGTCCTGTTCCTTGGTCTCAGTTATCTAAATTTGGTGACTCTGGTACTATCTGCAGAGGTTTCCATTCTGCTTAGTTTTACCCAAGCTCCTCTACCTTCCATCGTAAATGGATCTGCAGTGTCTTTGCCTGCATGTCCATAGCTTCATAAATTAAGCTCACTTAATTAGAGTAATGAATTCACAACAGGAATTGCACCTAAATGGAGCACTTGCCAATTGAATAGCTCTGGGTTTGGCTTCCATTGTACGTTTTCAACAAGGTGCTTGTGTGATCTCTCCTATTGAATATGCTTAAAATAAATCTTCGGGGTAGTTTGATGTCTTGGTAGGAAAGAAAACACCCAATGGGCAAGGCCTGGAGGATTTCAATAGCTTTATTGCTCCAGGACAGGCAAAAAAATGCATGGAAAGTAAAATCTGGGTGAGCCATTCACGGCTAGGAAATCACTGAGCACACAATGTATTGTATAGATCACTGTAAACCCGCCCGACAGGAGTAAAACAGGAAACTTCTAATAGTGAAAATTGAGCCTTCAGTTAACCCCACCAAAACTCTTCTGTTTTCTCTGTGTTATCAAAGTTAGTTCAATATTTGCTTTATATACATCCTGTTCCGGACTTTGACTCCTCTATATAACGCACCTTCCTGCCTTCTAATATCTGATTTATTGCATACCCGTTTCTCTTCTAAAGCTTGAGCTTTGCCTGCTTTAACTCTTTATCTTGTCAGCCTAAGAGGTTTTGCCCACAGTCTTTTCCTTACGCCTCTGCTTTGTGAAGCACTGGAGAAAGAGCTGAGGAGCTGGAGAAGCCGGGAGGCGATAGGGATGGTGAGGATGGGTTGCAGGATCTTCTGGAGAGAGATGCACATTATCTAAGGGGGTTTGTGTGCATCAAATCTGAAGCTGGGTGGGTTTGCAGGGTTGCCTCTGAAATCAAACGGGTGCAAATATGCATTATATGCTCAGTGTCCTGCTGCTGGAGCTTGGACTGTGTGAGCACAGGGAAGAAAGCAGGTCCTAGCCCCTAATGCTCACCTTCTCCCTCAGTCTCCTCTTCCCTAACACCCAGTGTGGGATATGGAGGCTTCATACACCGTCGCAGCAGCGGTATTTGGATGGGGATTGCTGCCTTCCCAATGCTCTGGGGCTATTTGAGGTCTGATTCTATTCACAGGCTTCACCTTGTTGCAGGGAAATGTGGAGGAAGCTCTTTGCTCGAGGTCAGGAGGGGTGTCACCAGCAGACAGGGAAGGTCCCAGAGGCTGGTTTGATGCCGAAGACTGTTGAGAGATGCGTTTCCTGTGCAACAATAGAGAATTCTGTTGTATTTCCCTATGGAACCTCTTGAGATAAGGGCTGAAGTTCATCCTGTACCAGCAGACACATCCCTTCTCCCTTTGTTGGCACAAAGAGCACCAAGACAGAATTAGACACTTCTATGCCTGGTGCTGTCAGAGGTGACCTGCCCCTTTCTGGTGTGTTCCGTCCTTGAATGGACCACAGGATGATGTGCATCTACCAAACACATCTTCATATGCAGTGGTGACTGCAGACGCTGTTCGAAGTTGCAATGGATAGATGACTTCTGCTTTAGGAATAGGATATTTCTGCTTTAAATTTCAGGAGGAAGGTTAAGAAACGGCTTACTGCTCCTGGCCTTGGCTGGCCCTGCGTGAAGAGAAAGAGAAGGCAGCAGCAAACATGCTCGCAGGGAACAGCTTCACATCCTACCAGGCCTCTCAGGTAGTGGTGCAGACTGGGGCAGGGATGCAGGAGTGGCTGCCCTTGGCTTTCTGCTGGTGAGCAATGGTTGGCATCCCTAATGGTGGATGGCTCAGATCTCTTTGCTCTGCTAAAGCAGCCCAGTTATGTGAGCCTTGAGCCCTTCCTTCAGCCCCAGTTCAGGCTGGCCAGGGGCTCAGAGGTGTTACGGAGAATGGCAAAGCTGCAAACCATTCCTTAAGGAAGAAATATTTCCCTGTGAGGGTGCTGAGGCGCTGGCACAGGGTGCCCAGAGAAGCTGTGGCTGCCCCATCCCTGGCAGTGCTCAAGGCCAGGTTGGACCCAGGGGCTTGGAGCAAGCTGCTCTATGGAAGGTGTCCCTGTTTGTGGCAGAGGTTGGAACTGGATGAGCTTTAAGCTCCCTTCCAACCCAAACCATGCTGTGATTCTATGAATGTGAGATATGGGGGGCCAGTGATTTCATGGTCTTACCTGGTTTGGGTTGGAAGGGACCAATGGAGAGAATTCTCTACGTAACCACACCTACCCAGCACCTTGTAATGATGTTATCATGAGACCAAGCCCAGATCAATTCACCCATGCAAGGAAAGTCTCTGCCTTGATCCCCGTTGCAGGAAAACCCAATGGTGCTGCTTTGCTGGGTGTGGGAAGGAAAAATGTTGGGATTCATTGCTAGAAGCATCGAGGTGGGAGCCTGCCTTGGTGGTGCCTTTCTGGGATGGACATAGAATCACAGAATGGTTTGGCTTGGAAAGGACCCTAAGAGTTCCAGGCAGTTCCACCCCCCTGCGACGGGCGGGGACACCTCACTCTAGACCATGTCACCCAAGGCTGTGTCCAACCTGGCCTTGAACACTGCCAGGGATGGGGCAGCCACAGCTTCTCTGGGCACCCTGTGCCAGCGCCTCAGCACCCTCACAGGGAAGAACTTCTTCCTTATCTCTAACCTGAACTTCCCCTGTTTCAGTTTGAACCCATCACCCCTTGTCATGCCATGACAACCCCGAGCAGCAGTGAAGGGCAGAGCTCACCCCCAGTAGGAGAAAAGGAAACCAGAAATGTTGCAAGCCCAGGGTGTTGATATCTAGGGCCGGATTATGGCATCGGGAAGCAGGGAGGATATCTTTTCATGGGGCTGGAGCCATTCTCCCTCCTTCAACCACACTCAAACTGCAAGCCACATCCCTCTCAGTTCTAGATGGAACCCTCTACCTGGTGCCATGGGGCACAATAACAGAAGATGGACGCATCAGCATCATCCAGGCTACGCTAAACCCTGTCCCGAGCTCGCCGGTCCCTCTGGGACGCATGGAGCTGTTCAGTGCGCTCAGAGCTTCTGGTTGCGCTGGCTCACAGCGCTGAGCCCGCCCGTCTGCTGCTTTCTTGGCAGCCGCTGAGGGCAGGGAAAGAAACAATCGTTTTCAACCCAAGCTTCATGTGTGCAAGGAGCAGCCTGGAGGGTCCCTTTGGCAGCTCCCGCCGTGGCGAAGGCAGCTGCTGCACTGCGCCAGGACCGCTCTTTCCCCCCTGCCCTGGCTCAGCCTTGTGCTGCGAGTGAACAGCTCTGATTGTCTCCGGCAAGTGTGCTGTGGCCGAGCGGCTCCTGCTCACCGCAGAGGTGCTTTCAACCCCTTTGTGCCTTCAGCAGTCCTGACGTTTCGAGCACAGTGTGGGCTCTGTTGCAGATGGCCTTCAAAGGATGAGATGTGAAGATGCTGAGTTCGGGGCTTATGGTCTTCAGCTTTCCCGTTGCTGTCCAGGCCAGCAATCTCACGCAAACCCTACTGCAGGGTGCTAAAAGTGCGGTATTTTCTTTGTGATCCGCACATCTGAGGGGTTTCTGATTGCTCAGTTCCTTGGTTTTCTGCTCTGGATGTGCAGCTGTCCATGCAGCGCTGCCCCTACCCACGTTCTCCTTCCTAGCTGTTGTTCCCAGAGTCCCCCGCCGTGAAGTACAGGGGTTGCTGGAAATTGCTAGGCATTGAAGGCAGAAGGGGAGCTCATAAACATAACGGTTGCTTTCAGCTTTACCCAAGGAAGACATTCCTTACGCGCTGCAGCAATACTTGAGGCTGTCAGTTAGCCCTTGAAGAGTTAACTGATAACCTAAGCTTGCAGAAAGGTGGTCTCAACCTGTCAACCAGGGCCATCCCACCTCAGATTAATTTGGGTCACTTCATCGAATTGGCTTTTTTACCTCTTTTTTTCCCCCTTTTGTCTCTGTAAATTGGAGTCTTCCAATTAATTACATATCACAGGCAGCCAGATTTCCTCTTTCATTGCAGTGGAAGAAAAGGGAGCTGATGGACCCTGTTCAGAGCGAAAAGCTGCTGGGGCTTGGGGGAAATGATGGTTGCTGGGTCAAAGCACAGCCCTGATGTGAGTTGTTTGCACCTTGGCTTCATCACAAGCTCTTTGCTGCTCTATCATGCCTGGTTTACTTGGCTTGTCTGGTAGCACCAGGATTGGTGAAGGCTGCCCTTGTCTTGCATGGCTTTGCCACCCTCTGGGTTCATCCTTCCCCATTTGAAGCACGTTAAAGACTCATCCTTCTCCCCATGGGTGTATTCATACAGCAGTGCCACACAGGGGTGGCTCTGATCACTTCTGCTGGGTTAGAGACATGGTTTTAGCCTAATACTGTTGTAGATCTGTCTCCATGGGAGGAAAGCAGGAAAGAAAGCAACACAATGGGGAAATACATTGAGCATCTCTCCTCTCTGGCTTGGAAGGAAAATCTCAGCTAAAGAAGACTCTGAGCATCAAATCCCTTTTACCAGATCCAGCTTTCTAGTTACCCTACAAATGATGTAAGGATGGGAACTGCCTTGATTCAGCGCCATAAATCCAGGTCAAAGCCCTTTAGAGGCCCCAGCATGTGTCTGAAGCTTATGTGGAGCTTCAGATCCCTGCATGGAGCCGTTTCCTCAGAGTATTGCAAGGAGCAGAGGTTACCCTGTTCTCCAAGTGAAGATGAAAAGAAGGTAGGAGGAAGAAAGCAAGGTGCACCGCTGCTTCCTTGCTTCTGTGTGTCCTTGATGGCAGCTCTTTGTGGGCTATGTTTTGTTCCCATTTTGAGATACCTGAAATGTTCAATCCAGGCTGGCTTTGGGGAAGGCTTAGGGAAGGAAAAAAGAAAGAACAGATTCAGCACCTTTCTAGTAAAGAGATACTGGAATTAAAACTACTTTATGTGTCACACAGGAGCTGGGACTGTGACAATAATATGACCTGGAAATGGAGCCCCAAACCTTCTATCCCGTCCTGGGATGCCACCTTGACCACAGGGGACCAAGTTGTCCAAGGAAATGAGCATTTCTGGAGAAGAAAACCCTAATAACTGTGATCAAAAGTCCTTTCTGCTGTGTTTATATGTCCTTGGTGACCAAAAGGTCTGTGCGCTGGGGTGTTCCCTCGTGTCCTCTCTCAGCTCTTGGAAAGAAGAAACCCAACATACGTTTGGGTGCCCTTGGAGTATAAGGTTAGAAAGGGTCCATCAGGGCTAAAGAGCCCAAAGAGGTTTGCTCATCACTGGCTCCCTTGTTGCTTCTTGAGCTGTGCCGGGCTCTTCCCATGAGGTTCATGGGTGCTTGGTCCTTATTCCTGGATCATACTCGACTGTGCATCACTGCCCAAGCTCGTAGTCATGCCAAGTAATGAGACTGCAACATATCCTCCTCCAGCCAGCCAGTCAGCATTGCTGTTAACCCGTCATCACATGCAAGGACTAAGTCAGTTCTTACCATTCCTTACTATTTCACTATTCCCTGCCTCAAGGTCAGAAGACCCTCCATCAGTTGACCTGCAGCAGCACCACTGTATTTCCCAGCAGGGATGGGTTTGGCTACCAGGATCTTCTTTGGGGTCTCTTTTGAGTGATTTGTGCTTCAGCTCAGGAACTCCTTGCCAATGTTGCAGAAGAAATGTTCCATCAGGAGCCAGTAAGAATAATGGAGAGGCAAACTTGGTGTCTACCAGGGTGAGGACCGCAGGTTGCTGAACACTGGGAGGATAAGGCAAGGTGACCATTACTGTACAGCCTTGGTCTTTCCACTGGAACTGGTTCTGACTTCCAGCCAGGCCTTGCTCTGACCCATAGCATCCTTCCAGTATCTGAAGGGGGCCTATAGGGATGCTGGAGAGGGACTCTTCATTAGGGACTGTAGTGATAGGACATGGGGTAACGGGTTCAAACTGAAACAGGGGAAGTTTAGATTGGATATGAGGAAGAAATTCTTTCCTGTAAGGGTGGTGAGGCACTGGAATGGGTTGCCCAGGGAAGTTGTGAATGCTCCATCGCTGGCGGTGTTCAAGGCCAGGTTGGACAGAGCCTTGGGTGGCATGGTTTAGTGGGAGGTGTCCCTGCCCATGGCAGGGGGGTTGGAACTGGATGATCTTAAGGTCCTTTCCAACCCTAACTGTTCTATGATTCTATGACCCAGGACAGCGATTGCAACAAAAAACCCTCAAGACAAAAAGTTAATGAGTGAAATCAAGGTTCATAATAAGGGAGAATCATGGGAGATCTTAGAGCAGCTCCAGTACCTAAAGGGGCTACAAGAAACCTGGAGAGGGGCTTTGGACAAGGGCCTGTAGGGACAGGCCAAGGGGAATGGCTTTAACCTGCCAGAGGGGAGACTGAGATGAGCTCTGAGGCAGAAGCTCTTCCCTGTGAGGGTGCTGAGGCGCTGGCACAGGGTGCCCAGAGAAGCTGTGGCTGCCCCATCCCTGGCAGTGCTCAAAGCCAGGTTGGACCCAGGGGCTTGGAGCAAGCTGCTCTATGGAAGGTGTCCCTGCCCGTGGCAGGGGTTGGAACTGGGTGAGCTTTTAGGTCCCTTCCAACCCAAACCAGGCTGGGATCCTGTGAGTTGTCTGTAGCAGCTCAGGTGTCCCCCTGCAAATGGAGGTCCTTGGATCTTCCCAGGGCTCGGGCTCTGTTGCAGCAGGGTCTAGGGGAGAGCTGGGGCAGCTTAACTTGTCCTGGAGGTAATCACGCAGGAGGCAGTGGCTTCCACATCCACCAAGTGACGGCAGCCAACCACTGGAACATCTTATCTCGGGGGATCTGGATGTTTCTTGGTTGCAAGGTCTATTTGGAGGGACCCATCTTTCTGCACTCAGGGTTTGATACAATGGAGCCCTGTTTCATCCGAGGAGCTGCTGTCGGAGGGGGGAATATTGCTTTCTCTGGGAAATCACAGGAGCAGAACCCAAGTAACCTTGGTTACCATGCTTTTATTCATGGTCCACGCAGCAGCTAACAGCAGAAATCATTTTCTTACGGACATTTTGAGCACGCCATGTACCCACGGATGGAAGCCAGCACAGCCAGGGCAAGGAAGGCTTTGGTAAGACAAGTAAATGTGATGTAATGGTTCTCTCATCACTCCAGTGCTCTTGGCCAGTCTCCTAAGGAGGTCAGCTCCAGTACAGTGGGAAGTTGTTGTTACTTCTGTCCTTGCTCAAGTCCCGCAGTGATTTGTTTTTGTAGCTCCTGGAGATGAAGCATCTTTGGCTGCAGTCACAAACATGCTAACGAGGTGTCCATGGTCGGATGGCTTTGTAAGAGGGTTTGCAGCTTAAATCCTTCATAATGTGGGATTTGGGAGATCTGTTTGCCCGGTGCTTCGCCTAATCTCTTGGTTCTGTTGTTATGGAAGTGCCCTTTGTAGCTTTCCCACCAGCCTTCGGCCCTGGAAGTTCTCTCTCCTGCTGTGTACAAAGTGCTTGCTCATCATTTCCACCCTTACAGTGGGAAACCACAACCCAGAGTCACTTGTGCTGCATCCTCATACTCCTTTTTGGGGATTTTCCTGATTCACCTTTCCCACTCTGCTCTGAGTTACCAACATCGTGTCCGTGGTCTGAGAGGAGGACGATGCCTCCATAAGAAGTCAATCTCCAGTCCCTCTTGCATGCCCGCCGGTAGCAAGCCATAGCCAAGCTTCCTCTGAAAGCTATCTTTAACCCTTCATCCTTCCCACTTGTTTTCCCTGGCAGATCCTCAGGGACTTGCTGAACAAGATTGTTCTCACTTACACGTCTCCTGTGACTGTATGAAAGAGCTTAGCTCTGCTTTGAGTAACACACTTCTTACATATATTCTTGTCGATACCCGTCTTTTTCTTGCGTCTTTGCCATGAAATCCCTGCTGTGAAGCCAAAGAGGAAAAGTTTGGAATCTACTTGATTTTTTACTTTGTCTTCCCGTTTTTTGAAGACATTTGGGCAATAAGGACTGGTTTTCCTGGCATATTCTCTGGCCTGATTGACCAATGTGCAGTAGTTATGTGCTGCTCTGGTACTCGTCGTGGGACTCACATGACCATGCATAGGGATTTAATGTGGTTTGGTCTTTCAAAGACGTGAATCCTACCCCATGTCCAAGGTATCCCCACGGTTGGATCCTGCCCTCAATACCTAAGCTGTAAGAGCAGCACAGGATGCAAGGATATCCATGCCAGACGTGAACCAGTGTAGTTCATAACATGCATGAACATACCGTGCACATGTAGGCATTATGTGTAAAGCCAGGACTTGCTCCAAGGGTGGAAGGTACATTGTTGTATTGCCATGATGACTTAGAGTATGATGGCATGACCTCCTGATGGAGATAACCCATGTGCATGTATGAATTGAGTGTACAATCCGTCCCAACTGTAGCATACAAACAGGAAAGCTTTAACTCGTCCCTGGCAATGTTCAAGGCCAGGTTGGACAGAGCCTTGGGTGGCATGGTTTAGTGTGAGGTGTCCCTGCCCACGGCAGGGGGGTTGGAACTGGATGATCTTAAGGTGCTTTCCCACTCAAACCATTCCATGGTATGACCCTATGTCCTGCTGCTCATTTGCTGCAGTCTGACCCCTAACCACACATCTCCATTTGTTTCTGTGAACCCCAACACCCTCACTCCCCACCCAACACACTCAGTGAAGTCCGGATACAGATTGGAAGGGATGTTCATCTCAGGTTTTAATAGCACTGAATTGAAGAAGCACAAGAAGAAGCCAAAGAAAACACAACTTGCATGGACACCTCAACAATACAGCTTCATTGGATAAATTCAGCCTAAACAAGTGTTAACATAAGTGGCACTAACGACAATCAAAACGCAGGTAAAGCCAAGGAGTCTGGGCACAACGCTTGGTGGACATTGGTCCATAGAGGAAGACAAAAGCTCAATCCAGCTGGTGGCTGCTGTCCTACCTTACCTAGGAAGGACATGCGTTTTTAGTCGCAGGTTTCTGTTCAGACCTTCGTGGTCTTCCCTGCTTTGGCATTGGTTGTAAGGGAGTCTGTCAGCCAAGATGGGTCTTAGGGGTGGGCTCAGTCTCCTTTTGGGTTTGTATGGCAATGGTTTGTATCAGGAGGCTACAGGGGTGGCTTCAGTGAGAAGCTGCTGGAAGCTTCCCCCGTATCTGAAGGAGCCAATGCAGCCAGATCCAAGACGGACCCACCATTGGCCAAGGCTGAGCCCATCAGGGATGATGGCAGCACCTCTGGTATATGGGATTTAAGAAGAGAGAAAAAACCTGCAATTGAAGCCAGAGGAAGGAGTGAGAACATGCGAGAGGAGCAGCCCTGCAGACCCCAAGGTCGGTGCAGGGGGAGGCAGGAGGTGCTCCAGGCACCAGAGCAGAGGTTCCCCTGCAGTCCGTGGTGCAGCCCATGGTGAGGCAGCTGTGCCCTGCAGCACATGGGGGTCCATGGGGGAGCAGAGGATGCCTGATGAAGCAAATGACCCCATAGGAAGCTCATGCTGGAGCAGACTCCTGTGGACCCATTGAGAGAGGAACCTAGAGGGATCCCCAAGCCAGGTCTGTTTACTCATGATGGTAGCTGGTCAGTGATCTCTCTGTCCTTATCTCAACCCATGAACCTTTCATTATGTTTTCTCTCCCTCCCAGCTGAAGAGGGCAGTGATGGAGCAGCTTTGGTGGCCACCCATCATCCAGCCTGGGTCAACCCATCACACTCTAGTTTGGTTTTCGGCCATCCACAGTTCGATGCATGCCTGAATGCCTCCTAATGACTTTTTGCACCGAGTTTCCTCAGAACTAGATGCGTTTTACAGCTGCAGGTGTCTGTTGTAATCTATCTTTACCTAATTTGATCCTGCTGGGCAAATGGAGCGAGAGGAGAGGAGACACAGAGGTTTGTTCTTCTGCTTCTCATTGCTTTTTCATGAGTGACTTGCCCGAGGCTGTTGTTTTTGGAGAGCTGATGCTCCTGTTTACTGTGAAGGCTCCTGGAGCCCTGGGTGCAGGCTTTGAGCTATGCAAATCTAAACCAGAATGTCATTTAAAACACTTCTGTGCTATACCCCAGTGTGCACAGAGATTGATTCAGATCCTTCAAGGAAAAAAACCCTCGTGGGAGTACCAGTAAAGTTCTCAGCTTCTCCAGGTAATTATATTCTGACATAAGTTGTTTGGATCCCAATTGAAGGTAACTCTAATCTGGACCTCATTATGATGGATAAAGATGAATTAGTCGTTGGAGCTGGAAGCTGGGCTGTCCCTGGAAGCTTGTGATCATGACCTGCCTGCTTCAGTCTGGGCAAAGATGGGACAGTTTCAGCTGAAAACGTGTGTGTTACACAGAGGTACATAGAGGGGTTCAAGAAGGTCAGAGCTGATAGACGTTAACAGCAAAACTGGAGAGGAAAAGGACACGGAGAGGAGGATGGCAGTGGGACCTGGGGGTCGCGTCACTTGTCAGGTGGTTTTGTTCACCAAGGCAAAATGTTTCCACAACACACGAGCAAAAATAGAGACTTTGGGAGCCTGCTGGGTCTGAAGATGTGGTTCCACTGCTGGTGCTGCCTGTGGAGAATGAGGTGGTTGGGATGCACTGAGGAGGTCTGGAGAGCTGCAGAGCAGCATCACCTTGTTAAGGGAGCATGGTGTGGTCAGTGGGCCATTGGTCATCTCAGCATGGTACTGAGATGCATGGTACTGAGTTGTTGAGGGGAGTTTGGAGGGCAACATCAGCCACCAGCAGCTTTCCAGGCTCTGAGTTTTGGGGCTGGGCTCTGGATTATCTGCTCAGCCTTGCAGGGAGCAGATTTTCATTGTCAATGGTTATAGAAGGCCACAGAAAAGAGCCGAGCCACGTACTTCTCTTTCACTTATCCATCCAAGTGGATGGCCTATGTGTAGCAGCCAGAGCATTGGTCAAAAGTGAAAGATCTAGGGATCTGCACTTCTTCAATTGTTGTTTAGCACCATTGGCAAGAGTTCAGCCTACGTTTGCCACTGCAAGTGCTTCACTTAGTTCAAAGTAGTCCTTATACTTTGTTCTTCAGAGGAATCTTCCAACACATCAGTATGGTTCCAACCAGTTTGGTGTGACATGCGGATCCTGATGTATTAGCTGCACTACCTGATTTCCAAGCCCATAAATGGTTCAAATCTGCTTGAATTTTTTGCTACAAGCCATATTTGCATCGCCAAACCTGAAGAAAGCAGACCCTGTTGCCCCACTATCTTTTGCATAGCATCCAAAAATAACCTATCGTTCTGGTTCTTCTTTTTCAAAGCCTCAGATGAGGTTGGATGGAGCTGGGAGCAAGCTGCTCTAATGGAAGGTGTCCCTGCCCATGGCAGGGGGTTGGAACTGGATGAGCTTTAAGGTCCCTTCCAACCCAAACCAGCCTGGGATTCTATGAGTCATTATTGCAGCCAGAATCCCCATGTCAAGCATCAATCCACAGCAGGCATGTGGAAGTATTTCCATGTGTATCTTCAAGCCCATTGAAGTATGAACATTGAGTTTGCAGTCAGTAGGTCAGTGTTTGTGGTGTCTTGCAGCATTTGTCAGAGTTTATGTGCTTTCTGCTCAGTGATTTGGCTCGGCTTTGGTTACAGAGCTGATTTCTTGCCTGTTCCTTGTCTTTGTTTCAAGCCCTTAATTCTCATAAGTACATATATCTACATGTCCTCCTTGATAATGCGGACCTGGAAGATGTTTTAAAGACATAGATGATAAAATACGGCACCTCTTTACTTCCTTTCCCCTTTCTTCTGCCTAAGCACAGAGCTGATCTGCAAGGAGCTCTCATTTCCTTTACTAGATATTTATGTTTTCCAAATCTTGCTCCCATCTGAAGCTGTTGGCTTCAGTTTGGGCTCTTCTCTTTTGGTCTGGGTTGTTTTGGGGTTGCTGTGGTTGTTATGCTCTCAAGAGAAAGAAACTACGTGGCTTTCCAAGTTCTTGAATAAACGTCAAATACAGCATTCCAAACAATTATTCAAGCTGGTAATAAGCAGTGGGACATCCTTCCTGTAGAGAAGCTGAACAATGGTCTCCTCGGACAGAAGCAAAATATTAAGAGCCTTCCATATGTTGCTGCTGATTTATACGGCGGCAACAGCTCTGAGCGGGATAAGAGGCCCCAGTGAGTATCTGGATATCCTGTGGGAAGAAAAGCCCTGCAGGTTTCACCCTGACGTGCCATAAAGTTCTGGGAGTTTTGTCCCCATCTCCTCAACATCATTGTTTTGAGAGCGTTTGCTTCTTTCCCCGGCTTTTTTAGCCCTTTCCATCACTTCCCTGGCTTTTTTAGCTGATTCCACCACTTCTCTGGTTTACCCCGAACACCCAAGGGAAGCTTTTGAGCCATCTCCCACCTCAAACACCAGGAGGACCTCCAGGGAAGAGCAGTGTTGGTTGAACTTGGCTGCCAGTTTGATCTGTGTCCCCGCAGCCCCGGTGAACACATCCCCTTCCCACACCATGTTCGTGGTCTGCTGCAGCACTGTCTTCTCTTGCCCAAGGACCACAGTTTGGTTGGCTTTCGGTACCTTGACCCTGAACCGGACCCAGGTCTCCTCTTGGAGCACCCCTGTCCGTGGCTCTAGCAACACGCACCCTGTCCTCCATAAGCTGTAGACCCTGGGGAAGGGAGGCCAACTGGGATCGGAGAAGCAGCGTATAATGTAGTCACAAATATGGACGAAGTCCTTGTGGTCCTTGCTTCTCCCATAAAGCCCCACTTTATAGATGCCTGACTCAGGGAGCATAACACACACACTGACTTTAGTCCTCAGGTGGGTGACCAGGACGTATCTCTCCAATGGGTACTTGGTGCTGATGACTTTGTCCTTACTCAAGCTGGCGGCCACCTTGACGTCAGTGGTAGTGTGGAAGGTGATGTTGCACTTCCCCACCTTGGTGGTGATGATGGGGGCTGAATGGCTGGGGTTGGAAAGGCCATGGCTGCTGGAGCTGATCCCGCTCCCGCAGTGCATGCTCAGCCCCAAGGGGAAGAGCTCGTTCTGGTTGATGGGCTTTGAACAGTGCATGAGGAAATTGGCCACGTTCCTGAATGTGATGCCTCCTAAATCCTTCACGAACACGGAGAGCCGGTAGTAACCCTGGAAAGGACACAGCACGTGGCAACTGAGTTTGTCCTCCTCAGCTTGGGCAGCCAGGCATTTCTTGCTCAAAGCAGCGTCTAAATCTTTGTTAACCAGCTCATACATAGCAAGCAAGGGTCGGGATGTCTGGAGAGTCAAGAGCAAAGTTCCCTCTGGTACAACAAGCAGCTCCCCTTTGTGGCTGCTCTCCTTGATGCCGAAATCTCTCAGCTTTTGGTGAAGACCCCAGAAATGAAAAGGGTTTTCGGGCAGTTTCTCTCCATTGTGTGGCTCCAGGCACTGGATCTGATAGGAGCACACCCAGTTGTAAGGGTCCTGAGAGTCAGCGTGACGAGCAAAAATCATGAGGTCAAACAGGCCCTCGGTTGGCGGAGTCACCTTGATGGTCATCCTGTTCTCGGACATCACCATCATCCCATGATCTGCGCTTACATCCTCTTCAGTTGTGGTGCCCTGGAGTTTGGAGAGCTGGTAGGTGAACTCTGTTGGGTGCGTGCTCCCCAGCATCACTGACACCTCCCCATGGGCTGTAATGCATGAGCAAAACACCTTTTACAACCCCTTCATCAGCAGTAACACTTTGACAGTGTTGAAGCAGAACATCTACAGGGGAGACAGAGACCTGATTCTCCTTCTTTTTGCCTCTACCTGCTGAAAGACCTTCTCAAGACTCTTCATCTTTTACCATTTTTTAACTCCTGCTGGAAGAAGGATGACGATATCACTGGATCTGAAAGGGACAGGCCCAAATAACTATTTGGACCTGAGACATCTGAAACTAAGCTAATGATGTCCCATACAGGGTAACTCTCGCAGGCTTCTTGAGCTGGAGGAGCTCCTCAAAGCTGCAGGTCTTACACTGTGGTGTCAAGCCAATAAAACAGCTGGGAGGATCAAACTAACCCAGCCTGGCTGGTAGGAGATCCCACATCACTGCCACGGTTCTAGGAATGAATTTAATTTTCCCCATTTATTATTACTAAAATACTTTTTCTAAGAGTTTTCTTCACCAAATCACAGAAATCCACAAACTTGGAGTGCATGCTAACCAAGGAGAAAAGGAGAGCAGGAGGTCCAAAGGAGAGGTGCACTGGTACAGCTACCTGGTGGTGGTACCATGGTTGGTAGATAAGTGCTGGGGCTTTTTCCCAATGACTTTTGCTCTTTGAGTGGACATGATCTCGCTGCCCCTGGCAGGGGGGTTGGCACTTGAGGATCTTAAGGTCCTTTCCAACCCCAACTATTCTATGATTCTATCCTATGATCTCCTGCAAACCAACCTGCTCCCTCAGGTTGAGCACTGCACGTGGCTGCAAACCCAATCTGAGCCCACCTTCACACCCAGAAGTGAAGAGGAGAAGTCGTGGGGGCCTTGGTTTCACCACTACACTCCATGTGCCACATCTTGCTGCTTACAAACCCACAGTAAGAGAGAGCAATTCCCTGTGCAGCAAGCACTCCCAAGGGATTTCCATCTGCTCCGAAGGGGCAGTTGGTTGATTTTGCAGTGGAGACAGGTTTTGTGAGCCCTGAAGAAGGGGCTGTGTAACCAGCAGACAGCAGGCTGCTTTCAGCACATGGTGAGCTGCAGCATCCCATGTGAAGCCGCAGGTACTGGGGCAGCCTGGCTGGGAAACCCTGGTTTGATGGTACTTTATACCTTTTTTCCTGCAGGTTTAGGTGAAAGCATGAGAAAAGTGGCCACAGCAGAACAGGACTTTGAGTCTTTTTGCCCTGGAAGGATCCCAGAGCTCTTCACAGAGCCTGGCACTGGTGTAGAATCATAGATAGAGATGCGTGCTTAAACCCACCACCCTGAAGGTCTGTGGAAATGAAGCCTGCACTTCATTACCCAAGGTCACAAATGCCCAAGGATGGCTTGTCTCACATCCAGAGTGTGGGGCTGCTCTGCATCGTCCCATCCTCACCATGGTTTTGCTGGAGAGAGGGTTGAATAGAGCAATGGCGCGGCGGGAGCCCATGGCTGGTATCAGCACCCGTGCTGTGTACAATGCTCATTTGTTTTGGGTGCTAACACAGAATGACACAAAGACTCCAGCTTCATGCTGAAAAAATGGTCCCTTGCTAATTATTAGATTATGAAACGGGTTTCATAATCTAATGAATAACGGGGGGGACGACTCTTCTTTTTTTTTTTTCAGTTAATTCCTTTGGAATTTGGATTTTTTCATTGTTTGCCCCACAGTTTTTGTTGGTAGGTTGAAAAAGAGACGTGAAAAGAATGGGGAGGCTGGCTTTTATTTGTGCCTCGCCTGTTAAAGCTGTGACTTGGCTCACACAGTAAGTGCAAACAATTCTCCCCTGGCAAGTGTTCAGTGGAGACATTACTGATGACAGACTTTATTAACTGCAGGTTTGCTTGTTATTAAATTCTCTCTATGCTAGTTTCCGAAGCTGCTGGCCTGGCCGGCTGCATCGTATTAGGAGCTTTAGGAAGAAAGAAAAGAACAGAACATTGTATACAGCAGAGCCAGCGATGGGGAGATAGGGAAAGCCAGCGATGCATATTGCTTTGGGAAGGAGACCCAAGGAGATAATGAATGACTAGGTTTAAAACAAACATTTCTTTGTTTCATTGGGCTAATTGAAGCCATGCACTAGAGATTCCTGGTTTCCAGGTGAAGCTGGGGATGTGTTCCCATGTCAGCACACTCAGTGCTGCAGGAGGTCAATGTATGTTGCATTAACTGTTTGGGGAGAAAACCACCGTTAATGTACAGGCATGTTTCTAATTTCTCAAAGCCTTGTTTAAAAAGCTTCCCTTCCCCTCTCCCACCCTAGCTATTGTATCTACAGCATGCCACCAATGACTGCCTTCTATACAAACCCCCTATCTTATATTGTCTTAATTCCATAAGACTCAGTGCCCTTCATCACCTCTCCGACCCTAACAGCATGGACAATATTAGCAATTCAAAGGGCTGGGTTTCCAAAGGATGGGTGCCACGTACTTCCTGAAAATCAGGTCCCTTCACAAAGTGTCCCACCTTCAGCTCCCATCGGTCGTTTGTGGGAGGAATCTTGGCATTTTAATCAGATGGGAGCTGCTCAGATAGGAGAGGACAGGAACTGATCCACAGTAGCCAAAGAGGAAACATAGGCTGACTTTGTACCAAAGATCTAAAGCAGTTTTGCACTAAGGTTGCTTTAGATATTTAAGTATGCCCTGTAAGGTGATGGCTTAATTTCATCAACCTAGAACAATACAACCATGATTTGTATCAACAAAAGCAGATGTCTGGCTTGATTCACAAATCAGGGTTTTAATCACACTTCTGATATGGGGCTGGTTGTTAAGGTGAATTGCAGAGGTTAAATCATCCAGGTTAGGTCCAGGAATACAGTTCATTCCCTCCCTCTTCTAATGCAAAAATCTCCTTCCATCTCAGACTTGGAGGTAAAAAGGAAAACTGCCTGTAGCCCAGTTCTGTGAGTTTAGGGACAGGAGTTCCTCCAGCCAAGGGGGTGTAAAAGGAGGAATGTACCTGAGATGTGCCAGGTAGGTTCTCTTCCATGACAAGACCAAGCTGGATAGAGTCAAGGCCAGGTTGGATGAGGCTTGGAGCAAGCTGCTCTAGTGGAAGGTGTCCCTGCCTGTGACAGGGGTTGGAACTGGATGAGCTTTAAGGTCCCTTCAACCCAGACCAGTCTGGGATTCTAAGATCTCTCTCCAGATTCATTTTGGCTCAAGGTAGCAAGTGGCCAGCAAGGATCTAAAGCCCTGAGCTGCTTCAGGGCTTCACCCCTTTGACTTTTAGCTATCAAAAGCTGGGTCAGGGAGGGGAGGGAATGATGAAATACTTATTTTCCCTTATTCTTCCCTTTGGGCTTTTGCACCACCACTAATGATGTTTGGTGAGAGCCTATGTTTTGCAATTTACCGCTTTGGCACCCAGATGAAGGAGCTGGTTGCGCTACTGATCTGTTTTTCCTCTCAGACAGCAGACACTGTGTTGTTTGGGTTTATTCCCTGGAGCCTCCCTGGTGACCTGGCCCTGAAAGAGGTTTCTCCAAGTCTCCATTCCTGCATTTGCCACGTAGTTGCTGTGTGACCTTGGGTAGAGGTAGGCAAAATCCCCTCCACAGGATGCTCTGAGGTTCTGCCCTGGGGAAGCACTACAAGAGCATCATCGGCAGCATCGACCTTTCAGCCGCTCCCAAGTTAATTTGATTTCCACATGCCATTTGCTGCTCCAGAAGTGCATGATAACCCATCTTAACAAAGCCCCAGCACCCTGGAAACACTGGAGGACTTTGATTTCTGGGTAAGTAACAACCTCTCTTGGTCCAAAGCTTTACAGGGTGCTTGCTCTGTCATATTCTCTGTAAACCCAACAGCTCCCGTCAATCTGACATTGCTTTATCTCTTAGCGTGCTGTCTTGATAAAATACATTCCAGGAAAAATCCATATAATCCTGGGGCTACCTAAGGGAATGGATGTACAATGAATGTCCAGGTTAAAAGAAAATCATATATTATCCAACCTGAAACTACAATCAGGGAAAATGAAGTCCACCCTCAACCTTCATTTTCCAACTGGGACATGAACATTCTAGGCCATGTTTTATCTGTGAGTCTCCCTCCCCAGCTTCTGAACACGAGGACTGTATCTCAGGTAATGTCAAAGCTATTTTGCTCCTGTTGGTGAATTTTGATGGGAAAAGCCAGGCCCAAAAGGGCTTAAGCGATTTGACTCAATTAACTATAATTTACGAAGCCTAATTCCCAGTTTACTAATCACAGTATCACACAATGGCCCTGATTTCAGAAATGGCTTAAATATGCGCGTCTGCTCCATTAGATGTTAAACATGTGCATAAAAATAGACAGATGGGCCACTTCTGAAGGAGGAATGTTTTCCTGAACCCAAACTAACCTCTTAAAAGCAATTGAGCTTTTATATTAACAGAATTAATCCCTCGCTTTGTATTTACCTGTTTTGAGGAGGGAACTGTTTGGAGAAAGGAGGGAGAGCTGGAGTCTGAAAAACTCTGATGTTTTAAACACTCTCTGCTCAAAGTCTTCCTGCAAGACTGGGGGCTGCAGAAGCTGCCATTGGGGGTCCTCTGGCCAGTGGGTCTCAATGAAGTGCTCAGGGTCAGTAAGGAAGAAAAAGTCATCATGCCTGCAAGGTGAGAGGAGAAGATGTTATGGAAGGAGCAAGAAAACCCGTAGCATCCTTAGCAGTCATGGTGCATCACTATAAGGGAAGCCAGCTCCCTCCATACCATCAGAGCTGCACCCACATCAACAAGGGAGGACCAAGCTCTCATTTGGCATTTCATTCTCTGCTGTCCTTATTTCCTTCTCTATTTTCCCCATAGAGCTGAAACTGCAGCTCCCAGCCCTATACCAGAACTCTTTCAGCAGCCAGTTAAGATGACCCTCTAAGCCGCAGAGGAAATAATTTCACTGGGTGATTACCAAGGTCTGTCACTTGAGGGTATATTCCAATATGATGTTTGATCTTGCTTTAAAGCTCTTCAAACAATTTATATATGGGTTAAGAAACAAAATGCAGCTTGGCTCCAGTTTGAACGATCCTAACCTGATTTCCAAACATCACCCCTGCTAAGGTGCTGGCTTAGTGGATCGATGTACAGATTCTTCCTCAGCCTTGTATTGGGGTCATCCCATGAAGCCACTTTGCATCTGATGACCTGAAGATTTTGAGGAGTCTGTGATGGACCCGCAACAAGCCATTATCTCTGCCAGTTGCTCTAGGTGATGTTTCATTCTTTCTCTCCTCTTTTCCCCATGCTCAGCTAAAAACAACCCACACTCACTGGTGTTTTAAGCTGTTCTCAGCAAGATAATTACCTATTAGAAATTACACATTTATTTCATTATGCATTATTAGAGGGAAAAAAAGGTACAATCCCATAATACAGTTAATGGGAATTATTAAATTGTACAAATAAATTTCATGAGAGTCATTATTTGCTTAGCATGGGCCGAGAAATCTCAAGTAATTACATATGGAACCACATCAGAGCAAAGTTGCTGTGAAAATGTTACTTCATAAGTGATTTGTTACTTCATAAGCGATACTCTTTGCAGATTAAAAACAAGTTGCAGGGGGGAAGTTATCATCTGAAAAGTTACTGCCCCGGCTCAGGGAATAAGGCACTTAATGGAGGTGGATACATGTGGATGGTCCACGTCTGCACGAGGTCCCTGAGCACCCATCATTGTTGAGGATGAGCAGAATAGCTCTCTGGTCCTTCTGCCAGCAGCGTCTGGGAGGGTACTTGGAAATAGGGGTGCAAGGGATGGTGAACCCACAGTTTAAGGAGTATTTGAAGGGTTGGGGTGGCCATTCTGTGGTGTATACAAAGTCCATTGAGCCTCATCCATTTCTGTTGGGGACCATGTCTCCAGTGATGCCAGGGGAAGAGGTGTCTTACCTAGGCATGAACAACCTGTTCTCTGCATCCACGGTCCCTGCACCCCAGCAAGCATCCAGGAGGCACCACTGTCCTTCCAGCTCCACGGCATTCCACATGTGGCTGCTCTTCTGCTGCTGGCACCACCGGCCTCCACGGGATCCCGGGATCCGGCCAAACCCTGGGACCTGCACGCAGTTCAAACCCACTTCCCTGTCCAGGCAGAGTCAGCATGGGAGAGAACTGCAGCCCAAACACTGCTTTGTGCTTGCTGCCTTGGAGAGCATCACAGCCTGCATGGTGAGTGCAACCTTCTTCTCAAAGCCTGGGCCCTGCTTATGCAAGCTGTTGGCCAAATGCAGCTTGTTATCTAGCCCCCTGCTTTCCTGACAGCTACTCCCAACCCTCATCCCTCCTATCTCAGGTCCTGGTTAATCTGTCAAAGAGGTATTATAGAATCATAGAATGGTTTGGGTTGAAGGGACCTTAAAACTCCTCCAGCTCCAACCCCTGCCATGGGCAGGGACACCTTCCATAGAGCAGCTTGCTCCAAGCCCGTGTCCAACCTGGCCTTGAGCACTGCCAGGGATGGGGCAGCCACAGCTTCTCTGGGCACCCTGTGCCAGCGCCTCAGCACCCTCCCAGGGAAGAGCTTCTGCCTCAGAGCTCATCTCAGTCTCCCCTCTGGCAGGTTAAAGCCATTCCTCTTGACCTGTCCCTACAGGCCTTTGTCCAAAGCCCCTCTCCAGGTTTACTGCAGCCCCTTTAGGCACTGGGGCTGCTCTAAGGTCTCCCTTTAAGGAGCCTTCTCTTGTCCAGGCTGAACCAGCCCAGCTCTCTCAGCCTGGCTCCATAGGACAGATATGCACTCCTCCATCCAAGCAGAGTTGGAGAGGCAGCTGCTGTGCACAGGATGTGGTACCTAAACAATACTGGTTGTATGGCAAGCCCTATGCCAGATGTACATCCCCACCTCAGCTCTTCAAGGAGGCAGGAGAAGAAAACCCAAGGTGAGTTTTACCTGCACATTTCCTGGCACAAATGGGCATAACCAGAACACACAGCTCTTCCTGTTTGCAGGACCTCCTCTGGCATGTGAATCTTCTGAGACAGTCCCAAGAATCCATCCACATCATATTCTAGGAAAGAGAGAATACCATGCAATTTCAGGCTTATTATTTCCAAAACAATCCCATTCCTTCTCCTGCCCAACTCTATTTCTCTGCTTACCCACCCTGGAATCCATGACAGCTCTTCTACCCATTATTATTCGAGAGCCTGACAATTCCCTATAAGAGCAAAGAATTGCCAAAGCCTTGGGGGAATTGGGTTCCCAACTCATGTATAAAGTCTTTGTGCCATTCAACTGAGGTACAGTGACAGTCACATTGTCTTGCACACATGGATGTAGTAGGGTCAAGCAGCACGAAGCGACTGCATTGTGCTGGGATTCCTGTGTCCCCAGATGACTGCTAACAGGCTTAGTTCAGCCTCCTCAAATGCACACTGTCAATAGGCTCTGATGGTGCACCAGAGGCAGGTAGGCTTTGCTGGTGCTTCCAGGAGGCTGGACCTATGCGACAGTGAAGCAAGGTGCCATTTCCAGGATGAAGGATGCCATAGTGGGAACCAGATCCTACTCCAGGCACTTCCCTGAATTCAAAATGGAATCGTTCCAACTCATTCAGCAGCAACAGGAATATTGTGGAGTCTCTGTTCTGCAGGGCAGGAAGAGCCTAAATCCAGGTGGGGACATGAAGAAAGGAATTGTCACCTCTCTTCAAAAGCAATGGGACCAGACTTGACTTACCAATGTTGTGGCAGAGCCAGAACCATATTGCCCGCATTGTCTCCAGTTTGCTCTGGGATTTGGCAGTGATCAGGGGAACGATGGCCTGGACGGATAACGTGGAGTGCCTGGACTTCAACTGCAATGGAGAGGACGGGTGAGTTAGAGAGAATCTGGGTGGGCGACTGCTATATGGGAGGATGGCTGCCTCCGTGTGGTGCACTGGCTGGGAAAAGAATGTACACCACAATAACCCCAAAACTGCATTTCTCACCCCAGACTTTAGAACGGAAAAATACCATCTGTGGTAGAACGGGGTGTTTTCCCATTTTCCTAGGCTCTATAAATACCTGAGGGCTGGAGGAAATGAAGATGGCATTTCCCATTCCTTTGGAGCAGCTGGCTGGGACATACAGGGTCATTGTTCTGGTGCCCTCCCTGTCCAGATCAGCCTGTCCTAGAGGTGGGTCTCTCCCAGGGGTGCTGCTTTGCAAGGCTCAACTAGGGACAGCAGCTTTCCAGCCAGCCCTGATTAACACTCAGTGTACTCATGCAGAAGAGTCACACTTGTGATTCAGTGGCTCTTCTTGAGGCTGTGAAACCTCGCTCGAACCCATGCACCAAAATGAGTGGAAAGGGTTTTGCTCTTACCACTATAATTTCACTTTTTAATCCATACCTGACCCAAAACAAAGCCTTTCTGCCCCTTTCCTCCCATTCATGCATTCACATTTCTGGGCTCTTCCCTCCTTTGTAATAGCACATTTTTAGCAGCAGGCTTTTCTTTCAGCGAGTTAAATATAGTCCAGCTCGCTTCTCCAACGTCCTTCCCCTGCTATCTCGTTCCTCAGCGATTTTCCTGCCCCAGCCATCTGTGAGATAGCTTCACAGAGATGGAAATTTCATTCCTTTTTTGCTTGTGGGAAATGTTGCTTTCATAATGGCCAAAGATTTTCCTTGGTTGAAAAACGTTAGTGCAGTCAGGAGAGCACCGATGTCAAAATGATGGTGCTTGCATGAGATCGTTATGAGTGTGCATTTAGTAGACAAACAAATAAAGGGAACTATTCCCAAAGGGATAAAAATGATACTCAGCCATTAAATACCTAGTTACCTTCTTCCCTGTTTGCACGTTGTGGTGCAAATTCAGGCCAAGCCAATGCTATTCTTTGTTTCAGTCAGAGATGGTAAAAGTAGGTCCTGGACTGAGAGTTGCACTGCTCCGAAGTGATCCTGGTCCTGACCATGCCTGAGGTCCCTGGGTCAGAGCATCTTACGTTGCATTAGCTGCAGGCTGCACCACTGTGTTTGGAGTTTAAGGATGGAGCTGTTTTCCCCAAACCCACCCAGGCAATGATCCTGACAAGACACTCTCATATGGTTAAGATGGATGCATGCAAGCAGTCTGCAGGCTACTCCCAAATGGCCAGGACACAGGTTCAGCTCTGCGCCTGCACTGCCTGGGGCTCTCCCATCAGCCACCTTCTCCGAGGGGACTGGCAACGGGGCTTGGTGTATGGGAAAAGGGGACAAAGTACCCCATGGCACTGCTGGCCAAGCAGCGGTCACCAGAGGTTCAATGCCCTACTCATAGGTGGTCAGTAAACTGCTTTACTGCTGCTCTTGGCACCAAGAATTCGTGGCTCAGAGGAGGAGCTGAAGTGCACCAGGTTTTAGTGCAGCCAGCACTCTGAATAAACAGGGAAACAAGTTGTTCCCATGGCTTCCCTCTGCCTTGGAGGCATTTTTAGTTGCTTATTATTCTCTTTTTCCTATCTTCCAGCTCCCTCCCCCTCTATTCTCTTCAATAGACTAGGTAGACTCTGAAATCCTCAAGCATCCTTCTTCTCAAGGGAGATTAGCCTCAGGCTAGGTACAAATTACAGTTTTCAACAATAATAGAGAGCACAATTACCCTTGTGCCTCTTCACTCTCGCTAATGAGCTGACTTATAAGCTGCAAACACTGCATTGGTTCAGCATTCCCCGCATAGACAAATCCTGCTGGCCCTGGACTGCACATGGTTCAGGTAACAGGAAAGAACTGAAGAATTCCTTCTGGGCTCCTGAGCATCCAGAAAGTGGGAGAGATGTATAACTGAAGACAGCCTGAAAAGGGCACACAACTGATGCCTACTGCTTGGGCTGCCACAGATATGAAGGGGCTGGTGGATGTGGCCAGACCGTGTGGTTATTGCTGGCTCCATATGCCTTTTATGCAGGAAGGATGCTGGCTTACAAGCTCCTATGCTAACTAAACATAGAATCATAGAATCATAGAATAGTTAGGGTTGGAAAGGACCTTAAGGCATACACTGGGGCATCCTGAGTCCCTTCTTCTCCCCCTTGCACCCTTCTTATAAGGTTTTCCAGGATCCCCCTACCACACTGGGATCCTGTTTGTGACAAATCCTGTCCCCTGGTGAAACCAGCCTTTATTCCCAGTTATGCACAGTGAGCAGCAGCAAGTGCTGCATACTGCAGTTATGCTGGAAACAGGCAGCAGTGGGCCCTGGGTGGGCAGCAGATCTTCAGTGGTAGCACAGCAACCTTTGCCCATGGTTATGATCAATTCTCAGCCCTTGTGAGATGTTCTAGTTTTGCTGTAAGGCACCACCTTGTCGTCAGAGCATACAGTGAAAGGCTGAATGTCCGGATGTGGATCTGCTGATGGCACCATCTTTGTTCATGCTGAAGGACACCAGGACCTACCTGCTGGCTCACATGTAGGACGTGGGTGTCTACGTGGCTGAAAACCTTTGAGTCAGAGAAGAAATCTCTCCTGGTCTTTCTCTGGGGACTTTCATCTTGTTTCTCTCCTGTCAGGATGCTAAGCCCTTCCTTGGGATGCAGGGCTGGAGAGCATCTCCCTGCAGTCACAGGTGGCTTTTGGAAGGTAGGGTTTTTGCTGCTGTTGTTCACTTTGTCAGCCCAAAATGTGAAAACTGCTTTGGAAGGGGAATCCTTGGGCTCATCTCTTACTTTCTGTGCACTTGAGCCTTCCTTTAGCACCCCCTCCTTGTTTGCCCTGGGGACTCCACGAGGGAGTTTCTCTGAGGTCGTGCGGCTGATCTCGTCAGAATCATGTCCCAGGGGAAAGTTGCCATTACAGACATCTGACATCCGAGCTTCCCTCCAATCAGGCAGCACGTTTGCTGTCTGGGATATCACTGTGTTTCCTTTGTGGTTCTTGGGATCTGCCTGTCTCGATGTGCTTTGCGTTTGTTTTTCAGGGTGGTTGCCATTCCTGGAGCGACAGGAGGGAATCGTCTCGCTTGCTTTGATAGTCTGGGATTTGGATGACTTGCCTCTGTCATAGCTGGTCTTCATCTGTGCAGTGGGTAAGGGGGTGATGAAACCACGGAGGCCTGCGGAGGGAAAGACAGATGATGGTTTCAAAAGAAGAATGTGCCCTGCACTGATTGCTTCAGAGCCTGCCTGTCTATATGGTTAATTACAGCAAATCAGGATTTTGCCAGCTGGGTTTACCCAAAAGCACTCATTCTGCTTCTGATTCCAGAAGTAAGGTGGGATGGAAACGCCACAGAGAAGCTCTCAGCCTGTTTCAAAGTGCAAATGTCCTTTTGGGAGGGGGGGAGAGGAATAGTAGGAGATACAGCAGTGGGCTATGAGCAGTTCATCTTTGTACTGTAAGGGAATGGGAAAATCAGGGTTGTTGCTTTCACAAAGAAAAGCAAGGAGACATTTGGATGTGTCAGAAGGGTCTACAAATGAGTGCAGAGAATGGGTGTGAGCCTCAGTTTCCCTACATGAAACTAGGACTAATCACATAGTATTTCTCCTTGCCTGCAGGGCCAGGAATCAAGGAGAGCAAAGAATAGAATCAGTATTTTGGTGCTTCAGAGGTGTCCATCTTCCAGGAAATCTTTCCTTTAGGAGAACTCCCACCTCCCACCCATGATGTTTTTGCGTTGCTCAGATTCTATTCTGCCATTCAGGCTCTGCATTAAAATGTCATTCTTTGTATGACTGCTTTGCTCTGGAAATGCAGAGGTGTTGATTTAGAAGTATGCAGAGGGAAAACGTGACAAAGTAGAAGGAAAGGTGCAATCCAGGACTGATGAGGGCTTTGGGTTAAAGCTGTGGGTAGAGCCAGCCTCTTGCAAGCCCTCAACATCTGCGTGGTGCTCGTTAGTTTTATCTTGGTTTAGCTTCTATTTGGCTGTTGTTGTTTTTAATCATAAAATGACTATTTGCGCAATGCAAACAGCAGAGCCTGCTGTGAGCCACTTAGTGCAGCCCAGAAATGTCACCCTCTGTATTCATCCAGCCTCTCCCGTGAGAAGGCAGGCTGGGGTTTCAACACTGGGGCACTGGCCTCGCTCTTCCAGGAAAACGGGATGTCACTCATCCCTCTTTTTGTTACCTTGGTTTTCCCTCCTCATTGCTTGGGGTTGAGGCTTGCAAAGGTAGGACCAGAAGGGCTATGAGGTCATATTCCTATTAGTACCTGCATGCACATTCAAATGTTGGGATAATGCAAACACCATCAATACAGTGCTGGATGCTTGGATAACCAGAGGATGCCCCAAAGGGATGATATCCCCTGTATAGGTGTACGGGATGTTCTTTGTAGGACAGCCATATCAGAGCCAGACCACCCCAATGCATAAGGTTTTTGCACAGCCCACTGAGCCTGTGCCTTCTCTATTTATTCCCAGACCATATCTGAGCCCAAAGAGATCTGCTCGTGCTCTGCTGTTGACACATCTAAGTTGTCTTTGTGCATGTGAGCTGTGGTCGCTGCTGGGCTGCTCTCCCATCCCCAGACACCCGCTGTCACAGGCAGAGGGGGGTTTTGCCTGCCACTTCCTAAGTGAGCAGCAAGAGGCCTCTTCTGAACCCTTCATGGTCATTACCTGACGTGAACTGGGGCATGGTAACTCAACACAACATAAATCCCAGCAGATGCCAGAGGCCTTTCTCCGCTTTGGCAGACCTTGCTCTGCAAAGTGAACCCCATGTTGGAGGGACTGGGGGGCTCTAAGCCAAGTTTTTCCATAGCTGTGCTTTCTGTGCTGCTTTCCCATATGTCCTTTGGGAAGGGAGTAAATAGCTTGGGACCCTGCCCATGGCAGGTGGCTTGGAGCTAGATGATCTTAAAGTCCTTTCCAACCCTAACTGTTCTATGATTCTGTGACTGGGGTGGAAGATGCCCTGAAAGGTCTTAGAAATACTGGGAAAACCCAGTTCTCCCCAGATGACTGAAATCACACAAATCCTCTCTTCCCGGGTTTTATTTCTTAACCTGAGCACTTTTCCTTGGGTTTTAACTGAATGCTTTATTTTAAATCCATGTCACTTCAGTATTTATGGCTTCAAAGAAATTCAAGTAGAAGCACCACTTTGATATTAGCCTAAAGAGTTTCCTCTCCCTGTGACTTAACCATGATGCTTCACACACAACCCCTACCTCAAAAGTCCCTAAATCACTGCTTGCCAATAACCAGAGAAGAAAATAACAGGGGTCTGCTGCTTCCTTACCTTCCCCACTGATTTAATCCATGGTTGTAGACAATGGTTCTTTGAGAGCATTGATCTAAGTGCAACCTCTACTTGCACCTGCAGGTTGGCCAGCCCCTTCCCCACATCCCATAGTGTCCTGGAGATGGTAACGTTAATCCATGAAACGCAAACTTCAGAGGGGTTGTTTCACCTCAGGGGTGCCATTGCAGAGGGCTCAGGCAGAGACGGGAGAAGGGCTGGTTGCTGCTGGCGTTTGAATAGGAAAAGGACCCCTTGCCTTCCCAGGGACCGTTGTGCTATCAGCAGGCTCCTGACTCACATTCCCAGGCAGGCATTTCACTCCAAGCAGATAAATGTGATTTTAAAGTACCCCAGACAACATTACTGCTAGCGGCTCATGCAGCTTCAGTGTTGGGAGCACAGGAATCGCTTTGTCTTTATGAGCGGTAACAGCAGCTTAGAGTTATAACAGATTGGGTGGAAAACCTCCACAGCACAAAGAGAGAGAGACCTTCTGACATCTCAGCAGCATCCCTCCCATGGTAACCAGCCTGGCAGGGGGTGGAGAGGGGAAGGGAAATGTCTTGGGGAGCGCTGAGCTGGCAAAATAGCTGTTGGGGTGCAGAGGGCTTGGGATGAGGATGGTAGAAGTGATCAGGAGGCAGGGGGACAACCATAAAGAGGCCACCAAAGCAAAACCATGGCCATTCCACATAGGGATGTGGCACTTTGTCCTGCTATGGTACAGGCAAGGAAGTAGATGGGAGTAAATGCAGAAGGGTGATAAAACCTGGGAAATTATCTCCATTGTGGTGACAAGACCAGGAGAGACCCATAGCAGCACACAAGGGGGTTAAAGGCAGAGCAAGCAAAGCCTTTGCAAAAGGGGGATGTTCCTACTCACCCTGCTCACACGCAGCCGTAGCTCCCCGAGGTTTGCAAAGGGCAGCCCCTTGTCCCTTTTATACACGTGCCAAATCAGGTCCATCTTCGTGTTTTTGTCACACCTTTCTAATGTCAGGAGGGCTAAAAATACCGCAAAGCACCGCTGACCAAGGGAACATCGCTGCTGCCAACCTAAGCCTCTGCAGGCCTGGCACTCCTGCAGAGCATCAGGGCCAGGCTGCATTTACAGGAGGGAGAGGGCAGAGATAAGAGGCTTTCTCTTATCGGCAGCCAGGTTTTGGCAGGGTAGCAGTGGCTGGCTTGTGTCCATCGCCCCTGCCTGGGGAGGGCAGGCGATGGGTTTGGGTGTTTCTGTAGGGCTCTCTAAAGTGTTTCTGCCTTGGTTGTGTTTTTCCGGGCACCTTTCAGGGTGTTCTTGTAGTGCTTTGAATTTAACCATCCTGGCTTTGCCCTGGTAGGGATGTGAGGAAAGCCAAGAGCAGAGTTATCCAGTGAGTTTTGAGGTTGTCCTCTCTCCTACTCTACTCTATAGCACCACTTGGACAGATCTTACTGTCTTGTGAGATTCTTATAACACCTTTTCCAACATCTGCATCTGCTCTGAACTTACTGCATCCTGAATTTTCCCAATCTTCTGCAAAATTCCCTTTGCCATTGGGCTGCATCTGCAGGATTAGAAGAGGAACTCTTTATTGTGGCTTTGCACAGCACAGGCTGCTTTGCAGCCCTCGTGTTTAGCTTAGTACACTTGGAAGTCCCCAGTGCTCATCAGGATTAAGAACACTGTCATAGAGGTGACCAAGAACTTCAAACATGACTGATGGAATATTGTTCATTATTATTATCTATGTTCCACTAAGTGGCATCATCTCCCTTGTTTCTATTCACTCCTTTTAACTCTGTCTCCAAATATTCCAAACTTCCTTCATTGAAAAGACAGGAAAGAATAAGGGAGGAAAAATATTTGCCAACAGAATGGATTTTGGAATGGAAAAAAGAAGGAGGAAAAGACTTTGGAAAAGAGGAGAAACATTGTGTTTAAACTCCCCCAGATCTTAGCTCTCTCCCTTTACCTGGGATTTGGAAACTACAGCATTTGGATGCTGCAAGCTCTTGCTGGCTCCCTTCTTGGCGCAGGGCTGGCTCTGATCTGGATGCAGTGGCCACCACACCCGGCTGCTGGAGAGCACAACGTGTCATTTGGGTCCCAGCAATGAAACATTTCTAATTGGCAGAAAATGGCTTCAAAATGAAATCTTCACAGCAAGTGGGTTTTGGCAGCCCGGGGCTGGCAAAGGAAGCTCCTGTGTCTTGTGGAAGGAGCACGAGATGCCATAGCTCAAAGATGTTTCCAGTTATGTGTGGCTATTCGTGGGTCTGTTTTGCAATTGGTGGCCCTGTGCTGGTCTCTACCCAATCCAGAGACCTACTGAAACACTGCAAAAGGCTCTGTAAGGCATAACACCCCACGGCTAAGGTAGTTTTGGAGCCAAGGTATGAGTTCATGCCTCTAGGCAGACAGTCTGGCCATGGTGGAGCCCACTGTCAATGGGACTCTGGTTCTTTAGTCTGAGAAACCAGTGACATCGCACCTAGGTGCTGGTCACCTCCTTCCACTGGCTGCAGAAACAGATTTGTCTCATCCATGTTCACCAATGAGACAACTAAGGTGAGGCTGAACTTCCTTTTCTGATGTGCAACAAGTTGTCACGGTCCTTGCTATGGGACTCTCTTGCTAGATGACATCCAAGGGGTGAATTAAAGCTTTTGCAATTGAAACAGGGGGGGAAAACCCACACCAGACAGACCAAAAAGTGATGAGTCAGTATGACTTGCCATGGCAGGGCAGCTCTATTGACCGCCAAACGGAGGCAAAGGGGTTTTGCAGGTGCTGTGTGAAAAGGCAAGATTGCAGGGAGGGTGTGAAACAGAGGGATGAGACCTTGCTGTGATCGCGTTAGGGGGCTTTTCTCAGAGAGACAGGGAAAAGACGAGGGGTGATGGGCACAAGTTACTCCTGGGGAGATTCCAACTGGACACAAGAGGGAAGTGATTCACGATGAGAACACACAGCCACTGGAATAATCTTGCCAGGGAAGTGGTGGATTCCTCAGCGTTGGACACTGTTAAGATTGGGCTGCACAGAGTGCTGGGCCATCTAGTTTAAGTCACGCTTTGCCTAGAAGGGTTGGACCAGATGATTCTTGAAGCCCCTTCCAACCTGGGATTCTATGATTGAAAATAACACAACATCGCTTGCTTGGAGATTCAGCGGAGAGTAGAGAATGAACGAGGAGAGCCTGGAGATGGAGCTGGGATCAGAGGTGGGGCAGGAGAGGGCAGATACCTCCTTCTACAGGGACAAACAGTGCAAACAGAATCAGGATACAGGAAGAGTTAGCTTGACCAAGGCAAGGAGCTAAAACTACTCTTGCAGAGAGGTATTTTGCACGGGCAATGAAGGCCAGTTTTCATTAGAAGAGCCCAGCTGAGAAACTGTGGCAGTAACCCAGCATGGAGACAAGAGCCTTGATGAGCTGGTGGGCAGCGGAAGGCACAGCTTTGAAATGCCAGGTGGGATGGTGCAGCTATGCAAGGAAAACTGCCCACAGCAACTAAAAGTTCAATATATTTGCTCCTTGTTGTCCATGCATGGCAGGAAAGGCCAATTTCTATACCCATTTGTAGCTGTCAGTGGGTGTTTGCAGATCAGGCCAAGACAGATACAGAAGGGAGTTGGAACTGGATGAGCTTTATGGTCCCTTCCAACCCAAACCAGTCTGTGATTCTATGACTCTTGTCTAATAGTTTTGCTGTCCCCACCTTTGTGGAGAGGAGCTAAAACTACCCCATTGGGTTGGATTGTATCCCTCAGGCTATGTCCATTGCTAAGGCATGGCGTTGCTAGCACTGCAGAGCAAGGAGAAACTTCAGACAGACAAGTATCTACCTCTGAAGCAGGGCTGATCTCGTGCTGTTTGCTTCACCACTGCAGAGCAATATGGGACTTACAGGGCTGGAATTGAATGCTGTGCCTGGGAGAGGCACTGGTCATGGGCTTCAGACCAAGGCAGATGGATCGTGGCAGCAGTTCTGCAGCCTTCTCATGCAGAGTGTGGTTGAGAAAGTAATTTTCATTGTAATCTCTTCTTTTCCTTGTGAAGCCTTCCAGGCTCAGGGAGTCTCTTGGCTCGAAAGCCAGGAGCTGGTTTGGGGTTTGCTTTTTTGCCTGTTTTTTTTTCCCTTTTTTAAAGCACTCAGCAGGAATCCAGAATTTAAGAGACAAGAGAGAATTGCTCACTCTGCAGACATTGGCAGCGAGCGGCTTTTCCAGTTTATTTCCCTGGAAAGAGGGGATGAATACATGGAAATAAAGCAAAGGCTGGATTTTAGAATCCTCCAGACAAGCACCTTTACCTACTGTAGGTGTGGGTTGGCTTTTCCTGCCTTCCTAACCTGGCAGATCCTAAGCCCAGGGCCGGCAGGGAGATCCAGAGCTTATTTGGAAACCAGCAGTGAGCTGTGCTTGAACGACAGTATGTCTGTCAGGAGGGAACCCCAGCTCAAATCAGAGCATCCACGAGGGGCTGAGTTCACCCCAGCCACTCGGAAGCTGCTCTTGCAGCTAAAAACCCTGGTTTAATTTGACTCTGCAGTTTTCCAGTCTCCAAGGGACAGCTCTGGACACTGCTTACCCATCCATGGCTTGATTTGAAGGTTATTGGCCAAAATGTGCACTTTTTGTGGGTCAGAGCCACTTTTTATACCTCACCCACTGAGTTGGGGTTAATGTCTGAGGGGTGTTTTCTTTTCATGAGTGCCTGTAGGGACAGCACAAGGGGAATGGCTTTAACCTGCCAGAGGGGAGATGGAGATTTGCTCTTAAGCAGAAGCTCTTCCCTGTGAGGGTGCCGAGGCGCTGGCACAGGGTGCCCAGAGAAGCTGTGGCTGCCCCATCCCTGGCAGTGTTCAAGGCCAGGTTGGACACAGGGGCTTGGAGCAAGCTGCTCTATGGAAGGGGTCTCTGCAATGGCAGGGGTTGGAGCTGGAAGAGCTTTAAGGTCCCTTCCAACACAAACCATCCCATGATTCATGTCTAAGAAGTCCACAGCAACCCTGGCTAATGAAGGGTTTGTGTTCTTGGGTGGCCTTTGAAAGCATGAGGTTTGAAAACCTAACAAAAACTGAGACAAACAGGTTGCACTCCAACGTGTTTTCTGGTTTGGAGCTCTCTCTAGTACTCAATTTTAAAGCTGTTTTGTTACAGTATTAATGAAGATAAGAAATTAGGAGTCCAGAAAAAAGCAGTTGAAAACTGGGGTTTCTGCTTGCTCCTCTGAGGCTGTCAGATAAACCAGGGACACTTGGTGTCTCCTAATCAAATGAGGATCACAGCTAAAAATGCCCATGTTCCTCAGCTTCTCTCACTGCATGCTCATCATAGAATCATGGTTTGGGCTGAAAGGACCTCAAGATCATCCAGTTCCAGCCCCCTGCCATGGGCAGCAATGCCTCACCCTACACCATGTCACCCAAGGCTCTGTCCAACCTGCTTATGGGAACTCGAGCTCACAACCTCAGCACATGGGACTCAGTCTCAGGTGGGACCTTTCCCCACTGCTGCAGCACAAGGAACACATTTATAGTGCCATAGAAAGACCTCTCGATGGGAATGAGCTCGTCTCTGGTAGAGCTCATCCATCTGCGCCAGGGAGCTGGAGCTGCTGTGGTACAAAGGTGCGCTTGAAGGAACAATACAGGAAACAATGCATCAGGCACGTCTGTCACCAAGTTGCCTCATCTCGTGCATCACTGTCTTTGACGACCTTTTCAAGTGTTTCTGCTTAATGAATAGTTATTTTTTGCAGACTGGGGAAGAACACAGGGCTTTTGACAGCTCCCTTCCATCAGAGTTTCCTTTCCTTTTCTTTTCTCTGTTTTGTTTTGCTACTTCTTTCAGGTGAATACTTGAACCAGAAATGAGTCAAATCTGGGTTTTTCCTAATTTGATCAAAAGCACAAACCATCCCGCAGAGACTGGGCACATTCTGCTTTCTGAACTCACAGCGCTGGCATCTCTCAACAACAACTATGTGTTTGATGAGCCACTAATAACACTACAAAGAGCTGTCCCTTCTTGACGCCTGCCTTCTGGCACCAATCTTACATGAAAATCTTTGAAGCTTGGACAAGTATTTAATTGACATCGCTGAGCTGGCCCGGTGTCATCATGCTGAAGCTGTCAGGCTGCTGCAGACAAAGTGAAGGAACAATGTAAGTGACCTTTGTCTTTAAAGGAGGCTGGAGTGATGGGGAAGCAGAGCCAAGGATTAGAGCATACACCCCCCTTGGGGCATTGCCATGCTTTGCCACTCTATAGCATGTCTTACTATACAGAGCACATGGTCATAGAATCAGAGTGGTTTGTGTCAGAAAGGAACTTAAGATCATTTAGTTCCAACCCGTGCCACGGGCAGGGACACCTTCCATAGAGCAGCTTGCTCCAAGCCCCTATGTTCAACCTGGTCTTGAGCACTGCCAGGGATGGGGCAGCCACAGCTTCTCTGGGCACCCTGTGCCAGCGCCTCAGCACCCTCACAGGGAACAGCTTCTGCCTAAGAGCTCATCTGAAGTTCCCCTGTTTAATTTGAACCTAAAGTCATTTGGGCTGTGTGGTGTATTGACCAAGGTTGGATGCCAAGTGCCCAAAGCCACTCTGTCACTGTCCTCCTCAGCTGGATGGGGAGAGAAAAAAATACACTGAAAGGCTTATGGGTTGAGATAAGGGAGAGATCATTCACCAGTTGCAATCATGGGTAAAACAGGCTGGGCTTGGGGAAATCAGGTTAATTTATTGCCAATAAAATCAGAGTAGGATAATGAGAAATAAACCCAAATCTTAACACACCTTTATGTGACCTGAAGGCAGGGCCACAGCCTGCCTTACTATGGTCTACACCAAGGGCTGTAGAAGAACCTCTGCTCCAGCACCTAGAACACCTCCTGCCCCCTTCTGCACTGAATTTTAGGCCTTGAATTGGGCTCAGAGGTGACTTTGCAAGGAAAATGGACAGCTTCCAGTCCGCTGGAACAGCCACCAGCAGGAGAAAGCTTTGAGACAAGTAGCCAGCTCTTTTCCAAGAGTTAAGGGGAGGGATTCACCTTCTTCAGGAGCCTGGCCATCGACACAGCACACATTGGCTGTGCTTTTGCTGTAATGTTGACTTACATTTTCCTTTGTGGCCTGGCTGTCCTAAAATAACAGAGAAGGGACCTTGGATGCCATCTATTGGAGAGGTGTAGGAAAGGAGAAGACAAACTGGCTTCATTTCCATGGGTGATAATACACCACCACAAATGGGCTGGATGTTTCTGCTCAAAAATCCACTTCCATCTGGAGTGGTGGGTAATAACGTGTCTTGTCTCTGTTGCACAGGGGTAGGCAAAGGTACAGGCTGTAGTATGGATGTTCAACATAAACATCAACTCAAACCCCTTTGGAGAATAGAACAACAAAATAGAGTAATTTCTAAGCAGTCAGTGGTTTGCTGGTGCTGTATCTGGGCAAAGGAGAAGAGCAAAGGCCACGGGTGGTTCTTCTGAGCAGTTGTTGGGCTGTTGTTTGCTCTGAAACCAGAGACTTGCTCTTCTCTTTGTTTGGTGACTAAGTACAGCACATACACTACTGACATCGTAGGACTGAGGTGCGTGACTGAGATGTGACCAAACTAACGTCCTCCTGACGGTCCCATCAGTGTCCAAGAGATCCGGGACAGAGAACTCCTGGCCAACAAGCTGAGCAGAGGGGTGCTCCTGCTGTTCTTACATACAATAAGGTTCAGTTTATTGTAGTGCCTTGTTCCTTTCCTCTTGGGTCATGCAGGTTTGTGGGAACCCATGGGTGCTGCTTAGGTTTTCCAGGGCTTTTTACCCCTTTAGAAGGACTCTGTGTGTGTGTGTGGTGCTTGAAAGCAGTAGTCTGATTCCAGCTGGCATCAGCTGGGGATCCAATATTACACACCCCAGGACTATTTTCATTGGGCTAATTATTGTTGCTGGTGTAACAAGCAGCTCTGTAATTGTAACTCTTATTCTTCATGGATCTCCATGGACCCATTAAACCCTATTGTAATCTGCAGGATCCCTGGAGTACAGGAAAATTAATAGCAGTGCCTATGCATTGCAATTATCACCAGGCAAAACTCAGAAAGTCCTTTTTGCTGGAAAGCCCTTTTTGCTGGAAAGCCCAATTCTCTGGGAAACAGTGATTCAGAAAAGAGGAATCCTGAAATCACATTTCAGAAAGCCTCCTTCTCAGCTATATCAAAACCTACATGTTGAGGTTCTCTATGAGAAATCAGCCTCGCTTTTCATTTACTCTGTGTTATGCTAAAGGCTCCCAAACAACAGAACAGCATAAACCAGCTGCTCTTCAAATTACTATTGAGTGAAACAACTTCTTTTACCACCTAACTCCAAATGTCAAACAATTCCCTTCCAGCAGCAAGACACACCTCAGACAAGCAGATGAGATGTTTCATTAGAGAGGCTGCCTTCAGTATTGTGCAAAACTGATTTCAGGCTGAAATAAAAGCTGAATAATACAGAGCTGGAATGGCAGGCAGGAGAAATCCTGGATAAAGTCAGCACCCAGCTGATGTCCCAGATGGACCATTAGGTGCTATTTTTCCCCTCCTTTTTTCATTTTATTCTGATTTTTTCTGACAAACTGACTGATTTCCAAGAGAAATTTTCAGTCTTGCCAAAACTTCATTTTCCTGAGAAGCTGCAGTCCTGTTAAACCCGCAGCCAACAGGGAAACTGTTTGCAGTGAAGTACATACATGTGCCTCCTCTTCAGAGAAGATAGATGGGACAAAACCTCACTTACGGCATTCTGTGCAGTTCTGGTGTCCTCAACATCAAAAGGACATGGAACTGTTGGAACAAGTGCAGAGGAGGCCACAGGGATGATCAGGGGACTGGAGCACCTCCTGTATGAAGATAGGCTGAGAAAGTTGGGGCTGTTGAGCCTGGAGAAGAGAAGGCTGCGTGGAGACCTCATAGCAGCCCTCCAGTATCTGAAGGGGGCCTATAGGGATGCTGGGGAGGGACTCTTCATTAGGGACTGTAGTGATAGGACAAGGGGTAACGGGTTCAAATTAAAACAGGAATGATTTAGGTCAGATATAAGGCAGAAGTTCTTCCCTGTGAGGGTGCTGAGGCACTGGCACAGGGTGCTCAAGGAAGTTGTGAATGCTCCATCCATGGCAGTGTTCAAGGTCAGGTTGGATGGAGTCTTGGTGACATGGTCTAGTGCGTGGTGCCACTGCCCCTGGCAGGGGGGTTGGAACTGGATGATCTTAAGGTCCTTTCCAACCCTAACTATTCTATGATTCTATGATTCCATTTTCTACCCTTTTTACAGACAAAGAAACAAGCCAGGTACGGCTTAGTCTAAATCCGAGTTTGATCTGGTTTGTAGGAACTGCAGTTCCTGCTATGGATCATTCCTAAACATTCAAAGAGGACAATCCCTACTTTGAATAAATCCCAGAGACAGGTGTTAAAACAAGAGGGATGTGTGTACAAAGCAGCATTATTCCCTTAAGGGCATGCTAATGGGTGGAGACTTCCCCTTAGGATATTCCTGAATTAGGTACCCCAGTGAATCTCCAAGCCTTGCATGCAGTCCCTAAGGTGAGAAGCAGGACTTCAACCATATAGAGTCACAGCTATGGAAAACATCTGAAACAGGATAATACAGTAGACACTGTGTTAAAATAGTAATTTAGGTGTGTTTGCTAAGGTGAACCTGGACTTCTGCTCTGGAGATGGAGCTTGACCCTTGGTGTCCAGCTACTGCTCCAGACATGGCCATGAGTTGAGTTGGGAAAGAGAGGGTGGATTTCTGGCAGGGATCAGAAACACTCCCACCTATAGCCTGACAACCTTCTCACTCCATAGCAGAGTGAAAGAGCTTTTCCAGTTCTTTACTCTTCCTTTTTTTTGACACGTTGAGGTTTTCTGACTAAAATGACTTGAGGGATTCCTGATCCCCTCCAAACTGGGATAGTTTCTACCTGCCTATGCAGGGAATGTAGGCAGGAAAGGTCATAGGGGTTTTGGCACCACAGACTGGGTGATAAAAAAGGTAGGAGGAAGCAGCACAGACATGTTTTACTTGGCTGGAATTTATGGGAGAAGCTGGGAAGCCAGCTGGAGAGCTCTCTCCTGTAGGCAGTAAGGAGTTTTCCGGCCTCCACTGAGTGGGGTGTCTTTTATACCTCAGGGTCTAACAGACATAGGCAGGTCTGCTGTGGGATGCATAGCCCACAAAGGCTGGTGTCTGCAGGGTAGCTGTTACCACTGGAACCGGTCACAAGTCATCGTGCAATCACTGCAGGCATCTTCATCTCTGCCCCATGTTGTCCCCATGGGAAAGCCAGGGACCTGAGGACAAGCAGGGTGCATGCTGCACATAGAGGGCAGTTGTGCATCGCTGCTAGGAGTGAAACCAAGTCTCTTTATCTTGTTTGAGTAACAAAGAGAGGAAATATCTGTAATCTCTCTTCCCCACCACTCCTAGGGAGCTATCTTGTTGCCTTTCCTGTGGAGTCCTCTGCTATGGTTCTGCCTGTGGGAACCGCCACCCAAATGGGTTATTTAAGCTTTGACCACTTCTTCTCAGGGGCTTTTAAAGGGTTCCCCTTTTGTCCCTCATGGAGGGAGGAAAAACATGATCTCCATTTACTGTTTTGTGAATTGGGATGATGTGGCAGCTCCTCTCCTGCAAAAGCTCAGCTTGTGCAGTGTTACCTCTTCTCAATGGTCTATCTTCTTGCTGACCCTTCCTCAGATGTGATGTGCTTGGAGACGTCTTTCTCCGGATCCTGTTCAGGATCCTATTGACATCCACTCCTGTGCTGGGAAACCAGCTCTGCCTGGACCCTAAACAGCAGAATTTGGTACTGCTTAACCTTTATTGCCAGCACCTGGTTCAGGTACCGAGGCATGGGCTGCACTTCCATGTCATTGGTGTGCAAGAGTCATACATTTATGGGACAGAGGAAGGAGCCCTGTTGTGGTGGAGACAGACACAGCAGCTAGAAACAGTGCTATTTGTACAGGAATGAGGAGAGATCTCTGCAACACATCACTGCAAAGCTGTGCTATGGGAGATATCCCCACAAACCATCTGCAGAGTAGATGAAGCTGTTGCTGCCCCTGAGCTGTGGCCAATGCAGGTAACAGGCAATGGTGCAGCCATAATGCCAGAGCTGCAGCTTTGCAGTTCAAAGCAGCAGGGAGCAATCCTTAATCTGCCCTGTCATAGGAAACACTGGATTAAATAGAGTTGGATGAGACCCTGCTGTCATAGTGCTGAACAAACTGATAGGCACCATGCCATAACTGAAAGCAACTCAGGTCACACCACAGTCCCTGGGCTTGGAGGGCAGCTAAGGATACTCGCTCCTATGGATGTAAGATCCCAATTAAATTCCTGCCAATTAAATCCCTGGCTATATTCTACCCTTGAGCAGATTCCCATCCTGCCAGCACACTGCACTCCTACCTGCTCACAGCTAAACGAGCCTTCACCCTAACCGGCACAGAACTGCTTCCGTGCACAGTTTGGGGGAAAAGAAACCCAAACCAGTCCCTTCTAAGTCTTTGTCTGGGAGGTTTGGGATGGATGTCCTGCGGCTTCTCCCAGCTAGTGCATTTCTCTTCCAGCAGCATGAATCTGGATGCCAGACACTTTGCAATGGAGGGATAACATGTTTTGGCTCCTCCAAGTCAAACTTTTTGCTGTAAACCTCGATTTTTCCCTTTCTTGCTCACTTTAGTACCGCTCCAGCATCTCTTTCCTCTAAGAATTACAGCTTGGGTTCAGCCTTTTAAAGTAAGCATAATCAGAACTCTCAGGATGCTCCTGTTATGGTCTCACAAGTCTGATACAACAGCATCAAAGTTGCCTTAGCAGCACTGAAACTCCTTGCCTGGTACATCCTACAATGATATTTCCACAGATGGCTCCATTATTTAGGTTATAAAGACCCCATATCTCCACATTTTCTCCTCTCCCACTATTTCCAAACTGTAATTTTTGTCCCTTTTAGTCAAACTTTTTGTTTGATCCCGTCTGTTCACACTCTGCAACCTTATGAAATTCCACCCTTTTTAGCTCTCAGGCTCAGGTATTTTGTCTTTTATGGTAATTTCCACCTCTTCCCTCTGCAGAGTCTTTATCTCTAGACTCCACCATCATCAGCTCCCTGTTCTTCCTTTAGTCAAAACTATTAATGGAAATCCATATATACTTTAAAATGGACAAATTTCTCACCCTTCAACTCCATTTAGAAGCTATTCCACCGATAGGTTTCCCTTCGATCAAACCTGGTGTTGTCTCCATCCTGTCCTCAGCTTGGTGCTTACTCATCTTCACAGATTCTGAACTGATGCTTTCTCAGGAAGTTACTGAATAAGTAAGATGCCAGGCATTATGTCAGCAAATAGATCAGTGAGGTGCTCAGAGAGAAGGCCTCTTAAATTTCTCTCTTCCATGAAAAACACTGTTTTAT